>PVIU01007562.1:80434-91174 GCA_004026605.1 Ondatra zibethicus | reverse complement strand
CTCCTCGATGTCTTTCTTCAAGGTCTTAAAGTTCCTGTCAAATAGATCTTTCACTTCCTTGGTTAGTGTTACCCCAAGATACTTTATGCTATTTGTGGCTATTGTGAAAGGTGATGTTTCTCTGATTTCCCTCTCAGTTTCTTTATCCTTTGTGTATAGGAGGGCTACTGATTTTTTTGAGTTGATTTTGTATCCTGACCGTGGCAAATGTTTAAGGCAGTGAAAGGCCTTTGACCAGGCCCAAAGAGCCAAGCAAGCCTGGTGCTCTGTGAGAATATTGGTCTCTTTTGGGATCACTTTCCTTCCAGGGTGGAATGCTCACTGTGACCTTGGTAAATTGGAGCCTGATAACACAGGTCAGTCTAGCACGGACTTACTGCCCTAAGCTGCCATGAAAGCAAAGGTAGATAGATGGAAACTGGGGGGGGGGTGTCTGTGCCTAGTCAGATGAGGGACCACCTTGTCTCCAGAGGTGACTGATTTCTGACTCTTTCTTAGGGAAAAGGGGTTTTTGCTTAGAAAACATGAGTCTTCTTTTCCTCCCTATAGGCTAGGAGAACAACATTTCTGTAAATCAGTGTTTGACCAACCTCTTCTCCTTTTAAACCACAACCTGGAGGAGTGAAACCTATTTCTCTCCCGCCTCCCAACCTCACAGCTAAAGAGTCTTGATGAAGATATAATCAATTATTCATTGGGATTTATTGATCATTCTTTACTAGAGTAAAACAGATTCATCTCAGGGTAAAAAAGCAAGGCTGTAACAGGCAACACAGTATCCTTTTTCCTGGCAAGCCCACAGATGTGCAGTGTTTCCTCTAAGAGTCTGAGCTCTGTGTTACCCCTGCCCTCAAAAGAACTCAAGAACCTGCTCTATCCCTGTGGACGTCCTAGGCTTCTAGAAGGTTCCCTTGGGGACACTGCTTTCTAAATGTTCCAGGAACTAGACAGGAGGCTTGTTATTGACAGAAACCTCCAGTTTCAGAAGGAATCCTAAGCCAGTGTGGTACTGGCTATCCTCACAAACAGAAGGCTATGAGGCACACACGTAAGCCTCCTCGGCCTCTCGTAACTCTTGTAGTTCCCCATGACAAGGCTTGGCCATGAGAACTAGATCCATACACTTGCCAAATACACTCTAAGCCTGCTTTGGGGGAAAGAGCTTTGAATCCCTTAATTTATAGCAACTTATAATAGCTACAAGTAATCCGAGAGACACTAAATCTACTTGAATTAATACCAAGGGTTAGGAAAAGGTGATCTGACAGGACATTGTTGAAAAAAGTGACTAAATACGTGTATAAAGCCATTTTCTCCTACTGCTTCAACAAGCTGAGACTACTCAAATGAACGTGATTACCTGAAATGTTTAAAAGTTTAGTTTCTGCAGATGTTTAAAACCCAGAGATAAAATACAGCCACAGGCTAAAAGGGTGCAAGCGGCGTTGATCTTTTCCAGTACTCTTCTGGAGGATGCCCCCTCTGTCCATGACAGGGAGTTCAGGGCGGGCCCAGGGTCTCAGAGCGCTGGGTCGGTAGCAGAGAACACAGGCTCTGGCTCAGCATGGCAAAGCTCCAGAGAGCCTCACTCCCTCCCTCGCCTTAGTGTCCTCACCCAGCAGATGCGCATGTTGGCTCTGGGCCCTTAGCTATTCTAGTCTTCCTCTTTACCTGCTCACAGGTGATTCAGACCTGAGCTTTCACAGCAACCAGGGCATTTGGTGCATGCTGAATGTAGGTTAAATACTGCGCGATTAAGTAATTCCTGGAGTGGCGTTTCATTTGTATTTTAATAAATAAAGCTTGCCTGAACATCAGAGGGTAAATCTGCCAGCCATACAGGCCAGGCAGTGGTGGCACACACCTTTAATCCCAGCAGCCACACTAGTTAGCTATGGAAGCTGGGTGGTAGTGGTGCACGCCTTTAATCCCAGCCCAAGAGAGGAATATAAAATGGGAGGAGACAGGTCTCAGGCTCAATGCCATTCTGAGGATTCGTGGAGGCAGCATCACCATTTTGGTTTGAGGTAGAGGTCAGAGGCAGTGGCTGGCTGCCTTTCCTTTCTGATCTTCAGGTTGAACCCAATATCTGTCTCTGAGATTTTATTATTCATGCTACAAATTCCCACCTATAGCACCAATTATGTAAACAGATTCCCTTATTCCAGGGTTTGTGGATTGCTCTGGCAGTCACATTTGGTCTTTTTCATATTCCAAAGGCGAGTTAATAAATGGATGTTGATGATGTATTAGGATCCTGATGTGGTCCCTGGGATTGATCGCCTGGAAACAAAAGGTTCTGTCTCCATCAGTGAATGGATCTTGGTCACCAGCAGCTGGTTTCTGCACTGCAGCTATTTTGACACTTCAGTAGTAAAGGCAGAGAAGTCTATCTATCTATCTATCTATCTATCTATCTATCTATCTATCTATCTTCTATCTATCATCTATCTATCTATCTATCTTCTATCTATCTATCATCTATCTATCTATCTATCTATCTATCTATCTATCTATCTATCTATCTATCTTCTATCTATCTATCTATCATCTATCTATCTATCTTCTATCTATCTATCTATTTTCTACCTATCTTCTACCTATCTATCTATCTATCTATCTATCTATCTATCTATCTATCTATCTATCTATCTATCTTCTATCTATCTATCTTCTATCTATCTATCTATCTATCTATCTATCTTCTATCTATCTATCTATCTATCTATCTATCTATCTATCTATCTATCTATCTTCTATCTATCTATCTATCTATCTTCTACCTATCTTCTATCTATCTTCTATCTATCTATCTATTTTCTACCTATCTTCTACCTATCTTCTATCTATCTACCTATCTATCTAAAGCCTAGAAGACAACAAATCCTTTCAACATGCCTAATTTGTAACTGAAGTTAGAGACTGAACCCAGGACAAGGACACTGCTTAGTGACACATCTACCAGAGACTGACAGTAATGACAAAACATGCTATAAAATCTGGGCACAAAACCACAAGGTCCCTAATCATGACCACACTCAATATCCTCCTTGTGTGAATAAAGAGGAAGGGGCTGCCAGCTGCCCTTCTTCCATCTTCTCCCAGAAAGGAGGTCAAACAGAACCAATAGGAGATCTTCAGAGAATAAAATACAGGTACTGAAAGAGTTGGGGAATGATGTCTGTGCGGAGAAAGTCTTTGACACAGTCTTGAAGCATCATGACAGGGACAAGGAACTGGGACGCATCAACAAGATTTACAACCAGTCGAGCAGTTGCGTACTTTGAAAAGGGTGACCACAACAGGGCATTGCAGTGGGCAGAGAGGACTGAGACGACGGCTAACAGATTTCCAAAGGTCCCCAAATTGGTGCTTCCTATTGCAAAAAGGAAAATACAAAGATACCATCGTTTCCATAAGTCTCTGACAGAACCGAACCCCACATAGGCTCACAAAAGACCAGCAGGCAGGAACATCCTGATGGAGCAAGAGTAGCTGGCCTACACCAACTCTGACTTGCCATTAGAGGACAGGAATAAGGGAACAAATGGTCCAGAAAGGCGACCACCGCAGTCTAAGAAACTCCATACAGAAACCATTCAGTGGAAACCAAGAGATGCCAAACTGTTCAGGAACCTAGAGTTGCAAGCAGCTGGCATTCCAGGATTGTGAGGAATGTAGCCAGCTGCAGCTGACCTTCATTGGAGGTTACAGAGGAAACAACTGCCCTCGGACCATGAAAGGCTATCCCAAAGCTAGGGATGCGTAGCAGAGGGTGCAGTGGTAAGGAGACAGTTGTGGTTACTAGCCTTGTATGATGGTGCAGTACAATTAACAGATAGTTCAGAGGCTGGAGAGCAGAAGAGCATGGCAAACTCTAAGGTGTGGCCTTTTCTTGCAGTGTATGGCGATGCGGATGCTCTCATCAAAGCCCTCCTGGTCAAGGCTCAGGAGCCATGGGGAGGAAAGATTGCTACGAGCTGGAGGTCCAGACACAGCGGGACTGACACACACATGTACACAGACGGTGGCAGCATGCACAAGGACTGCACAGGTTCAAGCCAGAGGGGGTCCTAGTACTGAGACATGGAAGTGGACCCAGGATTCCATCCCTAAACGAGAAGCTATCCACAACTGACGATGGCTGGCAAAGGAAAAAACAGTTCTCTCCAGTGGAGTTCCCCTTGGCATACTAACCATACTTTAGGATAGATCTCATGCCCAGGAGCTGTTTGCCAAAACAAAATGAACTCAATGGTAATTTTGTGGATTTTCCGTCTCATTTGTGTCTGTTCCTGTACATACGCCAGTGCACATCTGGAGGTCTGAGGACAGCTTTCAGGGGTCAGTTCTCTCCTTTACATCATGTGGGTCCCAGAGATCAAGCTCTGCCTGCTAAGGGTAGTAAGTTAGGAGTCCATTTTCCAACTCCCACCTCTGGATAATTGTCTTTTTTTTCCCCCCTTGGGAGAAAAAGATTACCAACCTGTAAAATTTTTGCAGCTGGGAGGGTGGGTGGGGCTGTACTTTATTTGGGCTTACAACAGTGGCCCTGCAGGGCAGTGCTTGTCCTGATTTCTCTTTGCTCGTGGTCTCCAGCGAACCTTTCTGCTCTCACTGCTCCTTACTGAGTGAGTTGCATGTTGATCCCACTAAGCCTTGGTGACTAAGGGCTCCTTTGTCAGGGGGCCAGCCTTGCTCCCAGTCTCCAGAAAAGGCTTCTGGAAGATGGGGACCAACAATCTCAAGGAAGCAATCTGGGAGAACATAGACTCTTTGAAGATATGAAGTCTCAGTGGACAAACCACTGGACTGTTCTCTCTAGGGAAGGACAAACCCAGATTCCCGTCTCCAGGGAAGGAGCAAATTGAACCCCTCTCTCCAGGAAAGGGCAAAGCTGTCTCTCCTCTCTAGGGAAGGACAAAGCTGTCCCCCTCCCTCTAGGGAAAAGAACAGCGGTCCTTTTTGCATTTGCTGGATGTGTAGATGCCACCCCAAGATGCCACCCTGCAGCTAAAGAGCCGGAAGTAACTGGACTATTTCCCAAGGACTTGTGAACAAATTCTTGAAATGTGAATTGAAATGAACCTAATTTCCTATAACACCAAAAGTCCATTGATCAATTATGAACAACCTGGGTTTTCACATTGGTCCCTCTACCATGCCCCTAAGACTTGTGGCTGTTTCTTCATCATTTCTACCTTGGCAGTAGTAATTTAAAATTTCAAATACAGCTATGCTATTTACCTTTCCATCAGAGGACACAGATGTTTTCACGCTTTCCCTCTTCATGTCTTAACTGTTGCTTTTCTCAAAAGATATCACTCAGTTTATTTGTTTATCCTTATTTGTTTATCTTTATCAGTTTCTTTTTAGACAGGCTTCTGTCAATGTGTTTCTCGAACCCCCTCCCAAGGTCTCACACAGTGATGAATATCAGCCTTACCTTGGGAGGAGGGATTTGAAAGGAGCAAGAGCACTCATATTATCTTTATAAAACTGTTTTCTTTGCTTTCTTAAAATAGAACATACTATCTATCTTCATAGTATTTTAAATATTAAATAAAGTCATAAAGAAACTGAAATGTTAGGATGTATGCAACCTCTTACTATGCAGTTTCTTGTAAAATGCGTATATGCACATAAATAGAAGCGAAAAATAATGTTTGTAAGGAAGAAAAGATGTTTCCCAGCATATTGTAAATCCATTGTTTAATAAATAAAAGGTCCAATATATGTGTTTTAAGAAACGATGAGCATTAATCCTGTACAGAAGGAAACTCTGAGTGTGGAGGATGTCAGGCTGTCTGCATAACTTCTGGTGTTTCCTTTGTTCTCAGGAAAGCGGAGTGAGTCAGAGTGGAGGTGCATGCTGAGCTTAACTCATTCCATAGCACGAACTGACACAGACATAATTTAAAGCCAGCAGGCTTGTCCGAAGTTCCAGCTCTGAGTGGAAGTTGTCTGATTTTGATTGATGGCATAGGACCAGGAGTTTGGAACACTTATTGTGACTGACCCAGGGCTGAACACAGCCAGGCAGATGGCATGCTGCATTCCTGTGATTTTTATAATTCTAGCTAAAGCCCTTGGACACGAGTAGCTCTTGGATTCTGAACTCTTCAATTGCTTCTGGAACCTATACCGACTCCTATGACCCCAACACATCTGGCTATTTCCTCAGACCATAAATCTCAAAATAGACAACCAGGAACCTCAATGAACCAGGATGGTTCCAGACAGTAGGCAGAATCCCACTCAGATTCTTGCCCAGTAGCGAGGCCAGGAGGGGCTGGCCTGACCTTGGCTCCAGGGGTTTGGCAAGCCCTGAATAGGTCCACTGATGTCAATACGTTCTTCCAAATTAAAGTTTTCTTTGAAGGCAAACTGTAAAGTTAGAGAGAGTTCTATAACAATATATCTTTATTAATGTACTATTCTATCTTCATGATTTGTACATTTCTTTTCTTTTATCTTTCTTTTTGGACATATATGTCATAGATTTGCTTTATTCATAGCAAGGTAATCATGAAGAGAGGGTTAAGAATCATCCATATCAAGATCTTCCTATGCTCATGGACAAATAGGATTAATATAGTAAAAATGACCAGCCTACTAAAAATAATCCACAAATTCAATGCAATATCCATCAAAATTCTAAATGCTTCTTCACAGAACTTGAAAGGACAGTTTTCAGCCTCATATGGAAGTGCGCGTGCGTGTGTGCGCCCACACACACATACACACACACAAGCAAACACAAAACCGCAGGATAGCTAAAACACTCCTAATGATAAAAGAACTGCTGGAGGTATCACCATTCCCTTGATCTCAAACTGCACTGCAGAGCTATAGTAATAAAAGCAGCATAGTACTGGCACAAAGACAGACACATTGACCAATGGAGTAGAAGTGAAGACCCAGAAATAAGTTTTCACACCTATGGACACCTGATTTTTAATAAAGAAACCAGAAATACATATTGTGAAAAAGAAAGCATCTTCAACAAATGATGGTGGTCAAACTGGATGTCTGCATGTGGAACAACAGATCTACAATCACCCTGCCCAAAACTCAACTCCAGATGAATAAGGAACCTCAACATAAGGCTGGATACACTGAAACTGACAGAAGAGAAAGGGGGAATAACCTTGAACTCATTGGCACAGGAGATGACTTTCTGAATAGAACACCATTAGCACAGGAACTAAGAACAACAATTAAGAAATAATGGGACCTTGTAAAACTGAAAAGTTTCTGCAAGGAACCTCATTGGGACAAATTGGCGGCCTACAAAATGGAAAAAAGATTTTTACCAACTACACATTTGATAGAAGGCTAATATCCAAAATATATAAAGAACTCAAGAAACTAGATATCAATAAAACAAATAACCTAATTGAAAAACAGGGTACAGATCTGAAAACAATTCTCAACAGAGGAAACTCAAACGACTAAGAAACACTTCAATGTTCAACATCCTTAGTCATCTGAGAAATGCAAACCAAAACCACTTTGAGATTTCATCTTATACTTGTCACAATGACTAACATCAACAAAACAAGTGACAGCTCATCCAGCAGAGGCTGTGGAGTAAGAGGAACACTCCTCCACTGCTGGTGGGAGTGCAAGCTTGTACGGTACTGTGGAAATCAGTATGGTGGTTCCTCCATATGGGACTTGGAGGGAACTGATCTACCTCAAGATCCAGCTACTCCCACTCTTGGCCTATACTCACAGAATGCTTCATCCTGCCGTGGAGACACTTGATCAGCCTTGTTCGTTACAGCACTACCCAAGACAGCCAGAAACTGGAAACAACCTAAATGCTCATAAGTAGATGAACAGATAAAGAAAATAAGGTTTATTTACACAATGGAGTATTATTTAGCTGTTAAAAGTGAAATCATGGCATTCACAGGTAAATGGTTGGAACCAGAAAAATCATTCTGAGTGAGGTAACTCAGACCCAGAAAGACAAATATGGTAGATATGCATTTGTATGTGGATGTTATCTGTTAACTCATTGATAAACAAGTTATAGTCCATACCACCACAGAGGTTAGGCATAGAGTAAGAGTCAAATCTCCCTAGAAAGGGGGATTCGAATAGACAGTTATGAATGGTGGGTGGGGTGGGTCTGAGGCAGGAGGATCAAATAGGTAGAGGGAGGGAAGGAGTGGCAAGGAAGGTAATATGGGGGAGGGACAATTAAACTAAGGGCCATTTGAAGGGTCATAGAAAACCTAAGTAGAAGCTTGTTGTGGGGTTCATTCCCCTCTGTATGCTAGAATATGTTTTATCATCATTGGTTAATTAAAGAAGCTGCTTTGACCTATGTTAGAATATAAAGAGGTAGGTGGGAAAACTAAACTGAATGCAGAGAGAAAGAAGGTGGAGTCAGACAAGCCAGCCATTCTGGGAGGAAACAAGACATGTAGAAAATGAGGTAATGCTACAACCATGTGGCAATACACAGATTAATAGAAATGGGTTAATTTCAGATGTAAGAGCTAGTTAATAAGAAGCCTGAGATAATAGGCCAAAGAGTATGTAATTAATATTAAGCCTCAGAGTGGTTATTTTATAAATGGCTTCAGGAACAGGCGGGTAGAGAAAACCTGGTCCAGAGGGACCAGTGGGATGCCAAATATTTGTAGCAAGAGAAGCTTTCTAAAATACATAATATATGAAAGTGATCTAAATGAAATTGCCAAATAATAGGGGAGACAGAGCCCCAGCTGGACATCTCTCATCACAAATGAAGTTTCCAGTACCAGGAATGGGTTACATCTAATCGAGTTCTTGGCCAAAGGGATCCTGTGGGCACTCCAAACAGCCTAGGCTATTGCCAAGGCTATTGGTGGCTTTCCACAAATGGATGGTAAGGCCCTATTGCTGAAGACAAAACCTACACAACTCATTAAACACAGGGAACTAGAACCAGTGCCTACCTGGAGTTTTCACCCATACAGACTAGTGTTCATGGTACTAGAAGGCACTCCACATGCTACCAAAGAAGAAAGGCAAACACCAACCCAGTTGCAAACCATTTGATGTACAAGAGTGAGCTGCTGTGTGATACACTGGTACAGTAGTGGCACAAAGCTTGGGGGGAGTAACCAACCAATACTGAGTCCATGAGCTGGAACCCATAACCAGTGCTGTCTGAGTGGCCAAGAACCTGAGACTAGATAGGCCAGGGACCTAGGGGAAAGCCAGCTGCTACTGTTCTGCTAAAGCAGTGCTTCCCAACCTTTCTAATGCTGTGACCCTTTAACATAGTTCCTCATGTTGTGGGGACCCCCAACCACAACGTATTTTTGTTGTAACTTCATACTTGTAATTTTGCTACTGTTATGAATCATATTGTAAATATTTTTGGAGATAAATGTTTGCCAAATAATTCATGACCCGCAGGTTAAGAATCACTATGCTAAAGGAAGGTAGCAATAATGCACTTCCTGATGACATCCTGCTATACTCATAGACCAGTGCCTTACTCAACCATCATCAGAGACACTTTCGCTTGCCGCAAATGGGAGCAAATACAGAGACCTACAGTCAGACGACACGCAGAGGTCAAGAGGTCTTAGAACATTCAGCCCTAAAAGGGATGTCTCCATCAAGTCTTTCCCCTTGGGATTCAGTGAACCACACAGAAGAGAAGGCAGAAGGATATAAGAACAAGAGGGCATGGAGGACATCAAGGAATCAAGGTTGTTTACGGCACCATATGAATTCACAGAGACCTGCACAGGTCTGCATCAGATGGAGTCCCAGCACTGAGAGAGGAGGTAGAGACATCTCTATCCTTAACCCAGAAGGTATCACCAAGTGTTAGCTACTTACACATGAACATTCAGCTTTCTTCAAGGGAGTCTCAATGGGGATACAAATCACTATAAGAATACGCTGTATTCCCAGAAGTAGATAGCCAACACAAAATAAACTCAGTGGCGTCTGGAGGTTCTTTGTATTGTAATGGTAGGTCAGGGCTTTTTTTTCCTTACAGGTCCTTTTTACAGGTCTTTGCATATATATACATATATGTGTGTGTACATTTACATACATACACACATGTATAAATGTTTCTGATTTTATATTTTTATGGAATTCCTGTGTGTGCGAACTTGTGTGCCTTTGTATTATATGCATTTCTTGTGCTTTTTTTTTGCTTCTTTTTCTGGCTTGGTTGTTTGATTCTATTCCAATTTGTTTTGTTTTGTTTTTATTATTTTTCCTTAGATGCCTGTTAGTTTTCTAACAAGAGATGGAAAAGGTATGGATCTGGATGGGAGGAGAAGTGGAGAGGAACTGGGAGGAGCTGGGGGAGGGGAAAATTAAATCAGAATGTATATATGAAAAAATCTATTTTTCAGTTAAAAAAAAGAATCATTCATCTTGGGAGTGGTGACACAAACTTGGTCTTCCCAGCACCAGGAAGGTGCCACATCTCTGTTACTGTTGCAAAAAGTGACATATTTGTATTAGAAAAGGCATTTCTGAATCACAAACAAAGGAAGCTGTTATCAAATGCTAACAGTGATGCTCCTGCTAAGTTCAGGAGGGAGAATCTGCTCCCGTTGATGGGCAACTAGCTGAGGCCCATGGAAAAGTGCAAGGGCTGCCTTTGTGTTACAGTCGCTTAGTCAAAGACTTTAACTCACTAGTCCACATGTTCATGGATTGATAATCGTCCACATGTTCATGGGTTGATAATCGTCCACATGTTCATGG
>PVIU01007562.1:17452-80334 GCA_004026605.1 Ondatra zibethicus | reverse complement strand
TTGATAATCGTCCACATGTTTATGGGTTGATAATAGTCCACATGTTCATGGGTTAATAATTGTCATCTACATGTTCATGGGTTAATAATTCTGCAAGTGCTCGAGCTTCTGAAAGGATCTAGGTCTCTAAAGTCACCAACCCCTGTCTGGTACACCCCTAAGCTGTATTACCAGCCTTCTTTTTACTTTTTATTTGAGACAAGATCTAATTAGTTGCCCAGGATACCCCTGAACTTGTGACCTTCCTGCTTTAGCCTCCCAAAATAGCTGGGATTACAGGCCTGAACAACCAGGCCTAGTAAAATTTCTTCAAGTGAAAATATTGTCATGAGCTTACTTTGGTGAGGGAATTAAACATGGATGGATTCGTGACTTGACTAGGCAGGGAGAGGTCAGGACCTTTCCCAGTGAGTCTATTCAAGTTGAAGAGCTAAGTTCAGTCCCCAGGGATAACACAGTCACGGCCCTCCTTCCGGCTATTCTTGCTGCGGAGGGAAGTCCCAGAGAACCTCCTGTTCTGCAGCAGATCTTCAGGGTGGGAGCGCTCAGAATGTTTAAAGGTGAAGTTCCGGAAGGGGCCGCCGCCCATGATCCCATCTGGATTCTCACTCATTAGGTCCTTTGAATTGGTGCTGAAGTCTAGGCTTTTCCATAGAGAATTAATTATATGCATGTTTAATTTGTAAGGTGCCTAGACATTCCAGTTTTATTCTTGTTTCCTTTTAATGCTCTAACAACATTTCCTGGCAAAAATACTGATTGTGACATTTAGAAATAACCCACGCACTTTCCTTTATGGACTAAGACAGCAATGTTCATGCTTGAAGAGCCATTTATCTTTGTTTGTTTGTTTGTTTTTGTTTTTTGAGACAGGGTCTCTCTATGTAGCTCAGGCTGTCCTGGAACTCACAGAGATCCACCTGCTTCTGTCTGCTGAGTGCTGGGCTTAAAGGCGTGCGCCACTATGCCTGGTAGAATCATTTATCTTAAAGGCCTGTCTACCTGATAGTACAGCAGATATTCAACAAACACTTATTAAATATATAGAGTCGGGCTTATATATTTCACCTCAAAACATTTATTAAGTAGTTTGCACAAGAGGGAAGAATGGACATAGACACTGCCTGAGCGCTGGCTAACTCAGCCCCATGTGTGATGTGTCAGCCCAGCAATGAAGCCCTCGTCTGTTCCCTCACCATGAGCATGACTTCCAGGTGAATCCCTGCACCATGGAGGGGTCAGGACATCTGTGTCATGTTCCTGTGTATATCAAGAGCACTATTGATGTTTGGGCTGGATGGTCACTTGTTTGCAGACTCTCATCTACTGAAGGATGTTGAGTGGCATTCTGGCCTGTATCATACACATACACACACACACACACACACACACACACACACACACACACACATACATCAACACCCAGTTTTGATAAATGTCCTAGAAACTGTCATGTGTCCTCTGTGTTTAGAGGGAGTATCTCTCAGTTAGAAATCAATTTTATACTCATATAAAAGAGTAATCAGGCTGAGATTTAAGTCAATAATCTGTGCTTGCCTAGCCTGAGTGAAGCCCTGGCTTTAATTCTCAGCACTGCAGGAGAAAAACATATATAAAACATGATTACATGATTTTAAACAGTATTAATGGAAAAAAGTAACCCATTTTGTGATGTGATGTGATGTGATGTGGTGTGTGTGTGTGTGTGTGTGTGTGTGTGTGTGTGTATTTTCTGTTAACATTATGCTACAAGAAGCACACACTAAAGAGACTGGCCTTTCTTCTGAGATGTAAGGCTTTTGTTTATAGGAACAATAGTTGTTATTTTGGAGCAGAGATCTCTAGTTATTGAAGTTTCCAAACATAATATTTGATTTCTTTTGAAACAGAATAACAGAAAAACAAAAGACTTAGATGGACACACTCACCCCCTTAATGAGTTCAAATGTTTGAAAGTAACCAGAGTTGTTGAGATGGCTCATGGGTAAATGCACTTCCTGCCAAGGTTGATGACCTCCATTTGTTCCCTGGGACCCACACGGTGGAAGAGACCAGATTCCTAAAGCTGTCCTGATCTCTGCATGTGTACCATGGTATGCTCATGATCATCAATCCCCCATAAATGTAAAAAAAATAAAAATAATAAAATAGGATTGGCAAGATGGCTACACAGGTTAAAACACTTGCTGCACAAGCCTGATGACCTGAGTTCAAATCCCCAGAATTCACATAAAGGTGGAAGGTGAGAACTGACTCCATAAAGTTATCTTCTGACCTCCACATGAACACATATACGCATATATATACACATACACATGTGCACATACACACACATGCATACACACATGCACACATATACACACACCACACACATGCATGCATGCATAAATACACACCATATACACACATGTACACAAACATATATACACACATACATAACCACACAATGCATACACACATACATACTCACATGCATACATACACCACACACATGCATACACACCACACACATGCACATACATGTACACATATACCATACACACATATACACAATACACATACATGCACACATACATACATACACACACACCACAGAGAAAGAGAGAGAATAAATGCACCAGCAAAGTAAATTAATAAATGTACATGTTAAAAAACCAGTTGGTGTAGGGAGAATGGGAAATATGTCTTGCTATGGTTCCAATCAGCAGTTTCCTCAAAAGCTAACTGTTTTTAACACTTTTCACTTGAAGGAAGAAAAAAATGTTGTAGTACGGAAAACTCAAGCCTCCTGTTAGATGAACTAGAATCATAGGGCAAACCTGATGTGAAGCATGATTAATAAAATCTCAGAGACAGATATTAGGGTTCAACCTGAAGACCAGAAAAGCAAAGCAGCCAGCCACCGGCTCTTACCTCAATCTCAGTCTGAAAATGGCCACCCTGCCTCCAGGAAACCTCAGAATGAGACTGTGTCTGAGAGCTGTCTCCCGTTTTATAATCCTCTCTAGTTCTGGGATTCAGTGCGTGCACCGCCTGGTTTCTATGGCAAGTTAGTGTGACTACTGGGATTAAAGGTGTGTGTCACCACTGCCTGGTCTGTACGGCTGGCCAGCGGGGCTGTCTTACTCTCTGATCCTCAGGCGAGCTCTATTTGTTAAAATACAAATGACCGCCACTATGCTGGTGTGGGGACAGAATAGCGATGACTCGAGCCTAATGCCAGATTCAAGCCAATCGGAAAGGAAGCTCTTTGCTTTCCCTAAGAGCTCTGCTTTTTCCCTACGGTGCACTTGGCTGAATATTTTGGAAATTTAGCTGTTTTGGTTTGAGTATGTTAGAGTTTGAAATCAAAAGCGATCCAGCTGAGACTAGTTCTTTGGCAGAGAGCTCTGTCCTCATCTTTGTCAAGGCTGACCTGTTGTGTCTGTGCCAGAGACTCATTTAGGGCCTTTTCCCTCAGCACACAGGCAGCCGCTCGCTCCCTGCATGACATGTTGTTCTGGAGGAACAATTCCCCCTTTGTCCCCATGCTGAGGTTCCCCAGGCAGGCCCCTGCGAATGGATACAGGTTCCTAGTGACCCCAGCACCCACGTGTACTCTGTCCTTAGAAGGTGCTGCATTTCTGCAGCTTTCCTTATGAGCCGCCTAGTAACAGAAATCCCGAATTTGTTTGATGTCCCAAAGCTCTTGAGCTTCTGATCTAAGAATGTCGATGTAATGAAGACATTGTTAACTATTCTCCAGGCATGCCTTCCATCCAGTGAAAGAATCACTTTGTGTGTTCTAGGCACTGATACCCTAAAGTTCAGATGCAACAGCTAAAAAGGGCCATTTGTATGAGGACAAAACTATTTTAGGACAACAGGATTTTTAAAAAATCGATTGTGAACTTTTAAGATATTATCCCTCTGTTGCTGTTTGTTCATTCACTTACGCAGAAACAGACATTAATTAAATAGCAATGGCCTGCCGGACAATTTTTCAGCATTGTGTGGGAATGACTGAGAGGGGCTCTGAGCCCACAGCAGAGTGGCTGAGAGTTGTGTATCAGAACACGCAGCTGCTTGGCCTTCTCTGGGCCTGAAGCATCAGAGCCTATTTCCAGGACTATTCTAGATCTGATCAAATTGAGAATTGAGATTAACCAATACAGTGGTGAAATACAGTGTTTGAGGACATGTTGGGCCTCTCAGGAATTGTTTATAAAAGTGGTTGCTCTTAAATTATGTTTTAATTAAGATTACTCTCTAAGGAATGTTTTACAATGGTGACATTGTCAATTTTAATTAGTAACTATCTTACTGCACTGGCTCAGATTGGCTCTTCTCAGTCTCTAGTGAGATTGGATATTAATGACAGCATAACAATTTATAATATAGTGCTGAACTGATTATGCAGATGGTATTGATATTTGGAGGAATGGTTAAAAGAAAAAAATGAACTTATATTATTTGTCTTTCAATTTGTTTTTTTAAATAAAATTAATGTTATTAAGTTAATTTTCAACCACTTAAAATAGAGGAAATTATTTAATCTCTCTGGGACTCTGCCTCCTTACTAATAAAAACAACAGTTAATATTTGAGGGGGTCACTGGCAGTGGCACCAGGATTTATCCGTACTGCATGTACTGGCTTTTTGGGAACCTATTCTCTTTAGATGGATACCTTGCTCAGTCTAGATATAGTAGGGAGGGCCTTGGACCTTCCCCAAAGCAATGTGCCTTGCCCTCTTTGAGGATTGGATGGGGATGGGGCAGGAGGCTATGTGAGGGAATAGGAGGAGGGGAGGGAGTGAGAACTTGGATTGGTATGTATAATGAAAAAAGATAATTTGTTTTATTTTTTAAAATAATTAATTAATTAAAAATATTTACTACAAGTGAGCTTGAAGAAGTAAGAAGACACAAACACCTTCTAGGATGGAGATTCATAAACTGCAAGTAACAAATAAATAGCTGCTGCTTCTCTGCCCAGAATGATGTAGGGAATAGTCCCTTTGTCTTTTTTCCTCAAGGTGTTATCTAGAAAACAGCAAGACTCCCCCAAGGAATCATAGGCATACAGTCCACTGGTCTATAGTCACGTGTTAAATCAGGTAGATTTAGGGCAGAGTCTTGGGAATCATGAGAGATGCAGAGAGAACAATATGAACGTGCTGTGTTGAAAGAAGGTACAGCCATGTGGCAAAGGGTAGATAAGAAATATGGGTTAATTAAAATATAAGAGTTAGCTAGTAATCATCCTGGGCTATTGGCCGAGCATTTATAATTAATAATAAGTCTCTGAATGGTTATTTGGGAGCCACTTCCAGGACACAGAGGAACCCCACTTACAGCTTTAGGTTGTCTCCTTTGACTTCTACTTCCTGACATTCTAGGACAGTGTCTCTTCCTAGGCAGCTAGCTACTGGCCACCCCTATAGGTCACCTATGACTCTATGCAAATATAAGGATTTCTGGGCTCTCATGTGCACTTTGGAGCAGATTACTAGGGTGAATTAAGGCATGTGTCTCCCAACTGATTCTTACATACTAAAGATTCTTACATGTAAGTTTGAAAAGAGAAGGAAGAGAAGGGAAATAAATATGCTCTGTGTGTATCCCAGCACTTGGGAGGCAGAGGCAGGCAGACATCTGTGAAGTCTAGGCCAGCCTGGTCTACAAGAGCTAGTTCCAGGACAGGCTCCAAAGCTAGAGTGAAACCCTGTCTCGAAAATAAAAAAAAAAAAAAAAGGAGCCAGTGACCTAGGATGGAGCAGGCCTGAGACAGTAAACTTCACAGGAGCAGGAGAGGATCCAGACCAGGGACATTTACGGAAACAGGACTGAGCTAGCAACCTAGGCTGAAGCAGACCTGAGACAGCGAACTCCACAGGAGCAGGATTGAGGCAGAGACCTGAGCTGGAGCAGGCCTGAAATGGCGAGTTCCATGGGAGAAGGAGTGGATCCAGATCAGGAACATTTGTGGAAACAGGACTGAGCCAGCGACCTAGGCCAGAGCTTGCCTGAGACAGTGAACTCCACAGGAGCAGGTATGGGGAGGAAATGCTGAGGGGGTGGGCCAGAGCTAGAGACCTCTGTGGGTCTGGACATGAGTCTGGGACCTCCGAGGATGTAGGGAGGAACCAGAGACCTCTGTGGGTCTGGGCATGAGTCTGGAACCTCTGAGGGAATAGACCTAAGCCAGGATATCTGTGGATCAGGGTGTGAGTCTTGTACCTCTGAGGGAGTAGGCCTGAGCAAGGACCTCTGGGGGTCTTGGAGCAGCTGAGTCTGGGACCTCTGAGGGAGTAGATGGGAGACAAAGACCTTTGCAGGACCAAGCTCAATCCAGGGACCTCTGCAGGAGTGGATCCAGACCAGGGACATTTACAGAAACAGAACTGAGACAGCAGTCTAGGCTGGAGAAGGCCTGAGACAGCAAATTCCACAGGAGCAGAGCAAACCTGAGGAGCACTGAGCAACCTCCAGGAACACAGAGTGACCAATGGGGTGACTGGAACCATGGCACTGACTGCACCATGAGGAGCAACCATCTGAGCCTTGGATCCACTGGAACCTGGAAGATTGATCACCAGAGTCATAGACAGTCCCAAGTACACCAATCAGAGGAAAAGATGGGTAAACAAGGTAAGAACAAATGCAACAATACAAAGAGCGTCATGACACCAGTAAAACCTAGTGACTCCAAAACAGCAAGACTTGAACAACCAAATACAGATGAAGCAGAAGAAAATGACCTAAAAAATAACTTCAGGAGGCTCTTAAAGAGAAAATGAAAAGTTCTCAAAGAAATGGAGAAAAAGACAAACAAAAAATTGGAAGACATTAACAATCCCTTTTTAAAGAAAACCAAGAAAAAGCAACATATGAAAGAAACTATTCAAGACTTGAAAACTGAAATAGAGACAATAAAGAAAACACAAGCTGAGGGAATTATAGAAACGGAAATCACGAGAAAATGATCAGGAACCACAAATGCAAGCATAAACAGCAGAGTACAAGAGATGGAAGAGAAAATCTCAAGCGCTGAAGATACAATAGAGGAAATAGACTCATCAGTCAAAGAAAACATTAAAACTAACAAAAGCTTAACACAAAATATCTAGGAAATATGGGACACCATGAAAAGACCAAATATAAGAATAATAGGTATAGAAGAAGGAGAAGTTCAACTCAAAAGCACAAAAATATATTTAACAAAATCATAGAAGAAAACTTTCCCAACATAAAGAAAGATATGTTTATGAAGATACAAGAAGCTTACAGAACACCAAATAGACTGGATTAAAAAATCCTCTTGCCACATAATAATCAAAACACTAAACATACAGAATAAAGAAAGAATATTAAGAGCTGCAAAGGAAAAAGAACAAGTAACATATAAAGGTAGACCTATCAGAATTACACCTGACTTCTCAATGGAGACAATGAAAGACAGAAGGTCCTGGTCAAGCGTTATGCAGACATTAAGAGACCAAGGATGGCAGCCCAGACTACTATACCCAGCAAAACTTTCAATCACCAGAGAAGGACAAAACAAGATATTCCATGACAAAACCAGATTTAACCAATACCTAACCACAAACCCATCCCTGCACAAAAATTAGAAGGAAAACTCCAACCCAAGGAAGTTGGCTAAATCAACAAAAACACAGACATTTGATGATCTCATAACAGCAAATCCCAAAGAAGAGAAAAACACACAAAATAACATCACCAACAATAAAAACTAAATTAACAGAAGATGGCAATCACCCATATTCACAAATATTGTTTATAAATGTTCTTTTACATTTAAAGGGGAATATGATATAGATATGAATAATTTGCATTGGTATGGATTTTGCTTTATTGATATAAATTTATATGTCAATCTTGTTATATGTATATTTCTGCTCTTGTTTAAGGTATTGTGATTGTGTAGTTCATTTAAAAATGTAATGTATAATTAAAAAATATAGGTTAATAGATAGTCATCTATAATAGTCAAGTTTGTAGTCATGTTAATTAAATTTTCTAGATATATAGAGATATATTTCAGTTAAATAGGCATTCTTCATATCTTTCAAAGACTACAAAATATGGCATTTAATGTTTTAATAACTTAGGGCTTTTCATGACAATGAGACTCATCTGCTCCTGGCAGCACCAAGCTACTTCAAGAGGAAGATGGACATCAAAGAGTCTCCTTATGGAGTTTGTTAGCCATTTGGGCAAGAAGTGTTCTTGCCCGGACTGTTACATAAATTGGACACAAAAAACCCACATAGAGAGGACTGCTGAACTTGCCTAAAGGTGAGATGATCCTTCAGGGTTCCTGATTCATAAAAGAGTCTGTGAGACATTCTACAGGATACAAAAAAAGTGACTAAACTGTCTTTAAAATTTCCTGCTTCATGGAAAAGTCTACTGGATACTATGGGCCTGAAGGCCAAAGATGGATGCCCCAACGGTAAAAAAAAAACTTTGGGTGACTGTCCAGGCAGCGAGATGTCTCTGTCACTTCTAGAGTTTGAAAGTTGCTTATTTCTTGTTTACTTAGGTAATATTTTATCCTTCTGGAGTCTTTGATGGAGTTAAAGAATGGATAGTTATAGTTTTCCATTGTTATGATAAAACATAAAATAGATTTAAATATTGTAACTGTAATTCTTGCTTGATAACTGTTTTGTTATATGTAATTTTACTATGCTAAAATGAAAACCTTTCTTTTTTGTTTAAACAAAAAAAGGGGAAATGGTGTAGGAGGTCCTTCTGTATTTCTGTTGCTTTCATTGGTTAAATAAAGAGACTGTCTTGGCCTTTTGATAGGACAGCCCTTAGGTGGGCGGAGTAGACAAAACAGAATTCTGGGAAGAAGGACAGCCAAGCAGATGCCATGATTCTCCTGCCCAAGACGGACACTGGTTAGACTCATGCTGGTAAGCCACAGTCAAGTGGCGATACACATTAATGGAAATGGGTTAATCAATATGTGAGAGTTAGCCAATAAGAGGCTAAAACTAATGGGCCAGGCAGTAATTTAATTAATACAATTTCTGTGTTATTATTTCAGGTGTAAGCTAGCCAGGCAATGAGACACAGCCAAGAGTGGCTGGGACAACAAGCAATCCGCTCGCCTCTTACTACAATCATTAATATCTGTTAATATAAATGGACTCAACTCACCTATAAAAAGACACAGGCTAACAGATTGGATATGAAAACAGAATCCATCCTTCTGCTGCATACAAGAAGCACACCTCAACCTCAAAGACAGACATCGCCTCAGAGTTAAGGGTTGGGAAAAAATTTTCAATCAAATGAACCTAAGAAACAAGCAGGTGTAGCTATCCTAATATCTAACAAAATAGACTTCAAACTAAAATCAATTAAAAAAGACAAAAAAAGACATTTCATATTAGTCACAGGAAAAATCCATCAAGCGGAAATCTCAATACTGAACATCTATGCTCCAAATACAAGAGTACCTCCATATGTAAAAGAAACACTTCTAAAGCTTAAATCACACATTAAACCCCACACACTAATAGTGGAAGACTGCAACACTCCACTTTCACCACTGGACAGTTCAGTCAGACAATAAATTAATAGAAATAAGGGAACTAACAGATGTTATGACTCAAATGGAATTAACAGATATATATATATAGAACATTCCATCCAAAGAGAAAAGAATATAACTTCTTCTCTACACCTCATACAATCTTCTCAAAATTGGCTGCATACTTGCTAACAAAACAAACCTCAACAGACACAAAAAATTGGAATAATACCATGTATGTTGTTGGATCACCATGGTTTAAAATTAGAATTCAACAACAACACTAATACCAGAAAGTCCACAAATACATGGAAATTAAACAATGTTCACATGAATCATCAATGGGTCAAGAAAGAAAAATGGGAGAAATTAAAGACTTCCTAAAATTCAATGAAAATGACCAAACAATATACCCAAATTTATGGGACACAAGAAGGCAGTGTTAAGAGGAAAGTATGTAGCACTAAATGCCTACATAAAGAAGCTGGAAAAATCCCACACTAGTGAATTCAGAACACTTGATAACTTTAGAACAAAAAGAAGAAAATTGACCCAAGAGAACTAGATGGCAGGAAATAATCAAATTGAGAGCTGAAATCAACAAAATAGAAACAAAGAAAACAATACAAAGAATCAATGAGATAAAAAAGTTGGTTCTTCAAGAAAATCAACAAAATAGACAAACCTTTAACCAAACTAACCAAAAAGCAGAGAGAGAATATCCAAATTAACAAAATCAAAAATAAAGAGTGGGGACATAACAACAGACACAGAGGAAATACAGAGAATCATTAGATCATATTTTGAAAACCTGTACTCCACAAAATTGGAAAACTTAAAAGAAATGGACAACTTTCTGGATAAATATCACTTACCAAAATTAAATCAAGACCAGATAAGAAAATTAAATAGACCTATAACTGTCAAAGAAAAGGAAACAGTCATCAAAAGTCTCCCAACCTAAAAAAGCCCAGGAGCAGATGGTTTCAGTTCAGAATACTATGAGATTTTCAGAGAAGAACTAAGACCCATACTCCTCAAATTGTTCCATATAATAGAAACAGAAGGAACATTGCCAAACTCTTTTTATGAGCCTACAATTACCCTGATACCCAAACCACATAAAGATATTACTAAGAAAGAGAATGACAGACCAATCTCACTCATGAACATTGATGCAAAAATACTAAATAAAATACTGGCAAATTGAATCCAAGAACACATCAGAACCATCATCCACAATGATCAAGTCAGCTTCATTCCAGAGATACAGGGATGATTCAACATATGAAAATCTGTCAATGTAATCTACCATAGAAACAAACTGAAAAATAAAAACCACATGATTATCTCATTAGATGCTGAAAAAGCCTTCGACAAAATACAACATTCCTTCATGATAAAGGTCTTAGAGAGAGCAGTGATACAAGGAACATATCTAAATATAATAATGCAATATACAGCAAGCCAACAGCCAACATCAAACTAAATGGAGAGAAACTCACAGTGATCCCACTGCAATCTCCTCTCTCCGTATCTATTCAATACAGTTCTTGAGGTTCTAGCTAGAGCAATACGACACCAAAAAGAGAGCAAGGCGATACAAATCGGAAAAGAAGAAGTCAAACTCTCACTATTTGCTGATGATATGATAGTTTACATAAGCGACCCCAAAAATTCTATCACGGAATTTCTACAACTCATCAACACTTTCAGTAATGTAGCAGGATATAAGATTAACTAAAAGAAATCAGTCGCCCTCCTTTACACAGATGAAAAACGGGCTAAGAATGAAATCAGAGAATCAACACCCTTCACAATAGTCAACAAATAGCATAAAATATCTCGGAGTAACTCTAACCAAACAAGTGGAAAACTTGTTATAGTAGGAACTTTAAATCTTTGAAGAAAGAAATTGAAGAACACACCAGAAAGTGGAAAGATTTCCCCATGCTCTTAGATTAACAGACTGCCAGCCCAAAAGGCAAGAATGTCATAAAACAACATCTCAAACATATAACAGAGATCCATAAGGTTCACTGTAACCTTTTATGCTCACAAACTATTTGGCAAATGTATTTATTTTTGAGCATCATTTGTTCTATGACTATGAAAATTTGTATAACGAGTTCCATGCTGGAACACATCATTGAACAAAAACAGGATGCATGTTTTTGTGCAATGATCAGACCTATTTGGCTTAGAAATTGTTTCATTCCCATCGAGATATATATTATATAAAACCTCCTTTAATTAAGCAGGAAGAATATTTTACTTTCTGCTAAAAAAAAAAAAGATCCCCCATGCTCATGGGTAGGTAGAATGAACATAGTAAAAGTAGCAATCTTATCAAAAGCAATGTACAGATTCAATGCAATGTCCATCAAAATCCCAGCAAAATTTTTCACAGACCTCGAGAGAACAGTATTCAAATTCATATGGAAAAACAAAAAAAAAACCCAGGATAGCCAAAACAATCCTGTACAATAAAAGAACTTCTGGAAATATCACAAACCCTGACTTCAAACTACTACAGAGCTACAGTACTGAAAACAGCCTGGTATTGGTATAAAAATAGACAGGAGAAATAATGGAATTGAATAGAAGACCTGGATATTAATCCACACACCTATATACACCTGATATTTGACAAAGAAGCAAAAAATATAAAATGGATAAAAGAAAGCATATTTAACAAATGGTGCTGGTATAACTGGATATCAACATGTAGAAGAATGAAAATAGACCCATATCTAGCACCATGCACAAAACTCAAGTCCAAATGGATCAAAGACCTCAACATAAAGCCAGCCACACTGAACCTCATAGAAGAGAAAGTGCGAAGTAGTCTTCAATGCATGGTGGGCACAGGAGACCACTTCCTAATATAACCCCAGCAGCACAGACACTGAGAGAAACAATTAATAAATGGGACCTCCTGAAACTGAAAAGCTTCTGTAAAGCAAAGGATACAGTCAACAAGACAAAACGACAGCTTACAAAATGGGAAAAGATCTTCACCAACCCCAAATCAGACAGAGCTCTGATCTCCAAAATATATAAAGGACTCATGAAATTGGTCATCAAAATAACAAATAATCCAATTAAAAAAATGGAGTACAGACCTAAACAAAGAACTCTCAACAGAGGAATCTAAAATGGCTGAAAGACAGTTAAGGAAATGTTCAACATCCTTAGTCATCAGAGAAATGCAAATCAAAACAACTCTGAGATTCCATCTTAAACCTGCAAGAATTGCTAAGATCAAAATCCCTGCTGACAACTTATGCTGGAGAGGTTGTGGGGTAAAGGGAACACTTCTGCATTGCTGGTGGGAATGCAAGCTGGTACAGCCCCTTTGGATGTCAGTGTGGTGATATCTCAGAAAATTGGGAAACAACCTTCCCCAAGACCCAGCAATACTACTTTTGGGTATATATCCAAAGGATGCTCAATCATGCCACAAGGACATGTGCTCAACTATGTTCATAGCAGCTTTGTTTGTCATAGCCAGAACCTGGAAACAACCTAAATGCCCTGCAACCCAAGAATAGATTGCTGTAGGACAATGGTCTGTACCCTGTCACTTGTATTTTAAATAAATGCTGACTGACCAGTAGCCAGGCACGAAGTATAGGCAGGGCAACCAGGCAGGAAGTAGAGCCCAGGCAAGGAGAATTCTAGGAACAGGAAAGATTCAGTCTGCAGCTGTCACCCAGATGTAGAGAAAAAAAAGATGTGACTGCCTCAGCAAAAACAAAACAAAACAAAACAAAAAACCATTTAGTTGTGGCAATAAACATGGCTCTGGCCAGTCCCTCTGCCATGAGGCTAGAATCTCAGAAAGCTAAGGAATGGAGTGGATCCAGCTATCAAAGCTATGGCTTTAATCCTGGCCATATCATTTAGCAAATTAAAGATACATGTGGTCAGAAAAAGAGAGATACAGTAAAGATAGGTTCAAAGAAAAAAAGCCTTTAAATGGTTTATAATTTAAAAATAGATATGGGCTTGGGGAAGAAAAAAAGGAGGATAAAGTCCTTAAAATAAAAAAAGAGAGTAGTTGGGTGTGGTGGCACACACTTTTAATCCCAACACGTGTGAGGCAGAGGCAGGCGCATCTCTGTGAGTTCTAGGACAACCTGGTGTACAGAGTGAATTCCAGGACAGCCAAAGATACACAGAGAAACCCTGACTCAAAAAGCAAAAAATTAAAAATAAAAATAAAAGAAATAGAGGTTAAAGTAAAGCCATGTAAAGGTGAAAAATACACAGAGAGTCTGGATACTGTATGTTATTGTGTTGTCTTTAAATTGTTTGATGTCTGAGGAAGGAGAAAAAGCTGCTAAAAGACATTTGATTATAAATGCTGCTGGATTAATCTAATATATATATATATTTTGGAAATGCTTTGACTTTAAAATTTAAGTCAAAAGTTATGTTACTTTGGCGAAGAGGTTTTGCTTTTGTTTCCACAGGAAATGCCTCATGGATTCATTCTGTGTTAAGAAAAATCAGGTTTGACCAAGGAAGCCCCCCCCCGCCCTGAGAAATCTTTGATAGGAGGAATAGCCCATATGTCTGAGTTCCACATCCAGAACAGTTCAAAGACTGCTTCCTTGATCACAGGCTACTCCAGTCAGGACTTGATCATAATTCTGAATTCTCTTTAGGTCCCCATAAAATTATCAGTATAATGGGCTGTCCTGTGCCTTGTCCTGTCTCTTAAGAGACAAGCCCAGCCCACTCCCTTCCCTATCTGGTGAAGCAGGCAGATCTTCCTTCCTGCTTGCAGCCAGAGTCTCTTCTTTTCTGTCTTCCTCTCTTTCTCTCTCGAAGAGGCAGCTCCTGTCTCTCCCTTCTCTCCTTCCCCATTTCTCTCTCTCTCTCTGTTCTTCTCCCCTTCTCCCCTTTCCCTTCCATAACCTACTAAATAAATATCCAATGTACCCTGTCACTTGTATTTTAAATCAATGCTGATTGTCCAGTAGCCAGGCAGGAAGTTTAGATGGGGCAACCAGGCAGGAAGTAAAGGCAGGCAAGGAGAATTCTGGGTACAGGAAAGATTCAGTCTGCAGCCATCCACCCAGATGCAGAGGAAACAAGATGTGACTGCATCAGCAAAAAAGGTACCAAGCCATGTGGCTAACACAGATAAAAGTTATGAGTTAATTTAATTTATAAGAGTTAATAAGAAGCCTGAGCTATTAGGCCAACCAGTTTATAATTAATGCAGACCTCTGTGTATTTATTTGGGACAAAATCACTGTGGGGCCTGGTGGGACAGAAACCTTAGTTAACAATGGATAAGGAAAATGTGGTACATTTACACAATGGAGTACTACACAGCAGAAAAAAATAATGACATTTTGAAATTTGCAGGCAAATGGATGGAGCTAGAAAACATCATATTGAGTGAGGTAACCCAGACCCAGAAAGACAAATATCATATGTACTCATAAGTGGTTTCTAAACATAAAGCAACGAAAACCAGCCTACAAATCACAATCCTAGAGAACCTAGACAACAATGAGGACTCTAAGAAAGATATACATGTATCTAATCTACATAGATAGTAGAAAAAAAAGGCAAGATCTTATGAGTAAATTGAGAGCATGGGGACCATGGGAGAAGGTTGAAGGGGAGGGGAGAGGAAGGGAGGAGAGCAAAGAAAAATGTATAGCTCAATAAAATCAATTAAAAAATAAAAATATATATTCTGTGTCTCCTAGATCCAGGTTCTTATATTTGTATTACTTAGTTTGGTTTTCACAGAGCCATTAAGGGTTTTCCATGATGAGTCTCAGATACTAATATGACAACGAGACAAGTTACCAAAAGCCCCAAAATGAATTACACCTGAGCCTGGATTTTACAGCAATGCATCTGAGTCCAGGGTCAGTTTTTCCTGCATCAAGCTCCTGCCCAGTGTCTGTCTATTTGCACATGTTCAGGATTCCGCATTTCAGCTGGTAATTTCTCCTTTTGGCCCCAAGTGACCTCTATTATGCCAGAACTCATTTGGCCCAAGAGTAAGAGCTCAGAAAGCTCCTGGGAATTGTATTTTCAGAGCTCAGAACAGTGCTTATACCCTCTCTTCCAGGGTGTGAATTGGAGCTATGTATTACACGCGTGCGGACACACACACACACACACAAGCGCGCGCGCACGCGCATGTATGCATGACACGTTACACCTGTGCCTCACCTGGCGTTCTGTACAGACACATGCTACCATGGAAACTTGCACACATACTGAATACATAGCTGGCTCTCTTCTTTCCTTGGTAGATATTTTCAAATCTGTGTTTCTTTGCAACTTTGTTTTTAGCCTCCTGTTTCCTTGACTACAGATTGAGAGGGATGAAAAGTCTCTGGGTACCTTTGAGGAAACTTGTCTCAATGGGGTTAGTGGTTGTATGGTTGTATTCCTAGCCCCGAGTTAGTCCCCAGTGCTCATTCGATCATTCATCTTCTGCATTGGAACCTCAGGATATGTTTGCCTAAACTAACACCTGACCCAAGCCCTAGCTCTCTGCTCTCAAGCGCTGTTTCTCCATCCCTCTCTGCTTGCACCCTCCCTCTGCAGTCTTTGTTCAGCTCTGTGACATCTCCAACCTCTGTACCTGTGTTCATACTGGTTCCACCAGGATTCTAATTCTTCACCAGATCCCTGAGGGACTTTCCCACATACAGTGCCGAGGGTCTCCCCTCACCACAGCTGCTCCACTTGTGAGACTTAATTTAACTAACTGCCCCAAGTGTTTAACCTGTTTTTTCAAAGCTGTCTAACACCCTGCAAGGCGAACATAATTCTGATGGGAAAATGGAGACTGAGAAACACTAAGTAAATTGCCAAAAGGTGTATATAAAACCAGTGCAAAGCAAGGTTATGCTCTGTGCTGCCAGCTACTAGCTATAGGTACTTCAGAGACATTGCCCACCCTGACTTGATGGCTTTATGAGACCGACTTAGCCTTTTGGCTCTCACAACTTACAAAGCACACCCCATCTCCACCCTTCTTTCTCCCAGCATCCTCTGGTTGTCCCACCTCCTGCCTAGCTGCCGGCAAGTCAGCTCTTCTATTAAACCAATCAGAAGGCACCTTGGAAAAGACACATCTTCGCAGTGTACAAAAAGATTATTCCACAACATAAAGTGAACACCAGGCATCCTTCCTTGGCTCTTAATGTCTTCTGTGGATGAGGAGCTATGTTTGGGAGCAGCCAGGCTGTTTTCCAGAGATGTCAGTCACGATATCCAAGCTGAGAGAACACATCACCAGCAAAAGCCTTTTATTTAAGCTGCATCGATGCATTTTTGTGTGTGTGTGTGTGTAAGACCAGGTGAGGAAATCAAGGCCCTAGAAGCTGTTTGCCTCTGTCTTGAGTTTATTTACTTCATTGTAGTTTTACTGGTCCATTTTTTTTCATTCACGGAGTACTTTTGATAAGGCAAAAATTCATGGTTTCTGTTTTCAACACCAGTCTTCCAGGCAATTCTTCAGTTGTGTTTTTTTCCCAAATGTGTCAGGATGACAATGAAACCAAGTAGGACCCTTCGGTGCTTGTCAAATGATGCAAAAACACAGCACCAAAAGCTGTAAGTGCTCCCTCCTTGTTTGTTCCCGAGATCTCACTCTCACATCACAGCAAGGTCCAGTTTTCAAAGAGTCCCACGGTCTGTCTAAAATCCCAATGCTTTCAGAATTCAAAGTCCCTTTAAAACTCCGAAGACTTGGGGCTGGGGAGATGGCTTAGTTCTTAAGTGCATTTGCGGCTCTTGCAGAGGGCCCAGGTTTAATCCCAAATACCCACATGGTGGTTCATGACTATCTGTAACTCCAGGTCTGGGGCAATCTCACGTTCTCTTCTGACATCTGTGAGCACTGCACACAAGTGGTACACTTACATACACTCAGGCAAACCATCCATACACATGAAAATAAATCTTAAAAAGTGAAAATGCAAAGACTCTTCACTATGGGCTACTATAAGATCCAAATTAAGTTACATGCTTTTTTGTTCTGAGAAGAAAGAATCAGAGCACAGTTAGAATTAGATCAAAAGAAACCCAAAATCTAAAAGTATAAACAGCTCGGTGTAGAACACCTGGAACCTACTCCCGAGCCTCTGGACTCCAGAGCAACTGGGCAGTCCCATCTCTGTGACTCTGACATGCACACACGCGGCTTGTCTCTAGGCTTAAGCTGACTCCGTTCTGCAACTACTGCCGTCCTTGGCAGATGTACCACGCCCCTGGCGTTTCCAGAATCATGGGACTGCCGCTGCAGCTAAGGCTTCACCTTCACCAATGACCTCTGATCTCTCGGGGTGCCAAGCCTCAACCTCTATCCATGACTCCTTCATTCCCTCAGAAACAGCCCCATGTGGGGGACTCTCACCCTGTTTGCCATGTCAGCTGCCAGCTTCATGTGAAGCTTTGGCTCCCCCGGGCCACAGCCTCCGTGTGTTGACCTTGAGGAAATATGTTCCAGAAGACTTCAGCTGACCAGCAATTTCAATAAAGCAAAGGTTTCACTTCAGTGGATCCGGTCTCGTTACCCACAGCTGATTGTTCAGGCTCGGCTGACCAAAAACAACAGATTCTTCATTTAAAATAGCACACTAGAGTCGAGGGATTCTCAGACTTCTTTCCAAAACTTTACCGTTCAGGTCTCCACTGTCTGCACTGCTTTCAGCGTTCTGCCAAGTTCCCACAGCTGAGTGGCTTTTCCAGTCCGGGATTCCCAACGTTCCCCATAATCCTCCCCCAAGCCAACACGTTCAGGTCTGTCACTGCAATTCCCTCTCTGCTACTAATGTTTCAGATGTTTCTCTGATAAAATACTGATCAAAACTAGATTGGGGAGGAAAGGGCTTGTTTGGCTTACAGGTTATAGTACAAAGAAAGCCAAGGCAGGAACCTGGAGCAGGAGCTGAGAGAGACCAGAGAAGGAGCGCTGTTCTCTGGCTCACTTCCACGCTCCTGCTCAACTTACCTTTCTCCTCTGGTCCTAGCCTCTGCCCACAGATGGCATTGCCACAATGAGCTGGGCCGTTCTAAATCTACTAGCAATAAAAAAAATCCCTCACGGACATACCCACAGGCCAATCCCTTCAGCCAAGGGGCCCTCTTTCCAGGTGTATCAAGTGGACAACAAAACCACGCAGGGCACTTGGGAGAAGACACACATGGTGTCTTGCAATGTAGTGTCACCTCTGGAGTGTGCTGGAGCCAGGCCGTACTGGCTTCCATGAGCAACTGTTGGATTTTCCAGAATTTTCTGAGTTTGTCATAAAATCTGACTATTATTAGAAATTAAATTATATAATTTAAGATTAAATTATGCAAAGACAAATGGCATGCATATCAGTACTACATTACTACTTTTCGCTATGCTTTATTATGTCTGCTCTTGAGGTAGCAATACTTTATAATGGTATTACACACATGTGCTCCCCTTCCAAACTGGTACTCAGTGATATATTTTGGTAACTTGAAATCAGCCTTGAGACTGAAACTCTATCAGAATTTTTAAGCATTACACACCACGGTGATATTCCTTAAAGGAGCTGGCTTTTTTTTATTAACTATTTAATTTATAAAATAGGTTTACAAAAATTTAGACCCCAAAAGATGAAAATTAGGAGAGATAAACTGCAGACTCTTAATGACTTCCAAATATTGCTAAGAGATATTTTCCATCTATGTCACATTATTGGCATAGGTCATGAAGACTGATTAATTTAAACAAAACCTTAGATGGTGACAAGTACTTAAATAGTCCCGGGAATTATCAGCTGAAGCTGAAAGGGAATTGACTTTGATTAAAGAGAAATTACAAAACTACAAAATTTTGTGTGAATCTGACTCTCAGCTGCATTCTGGTTATATTACCATCAAACATTCCCCTATAGGAATTTTAATGCAGAGGGAAGATATTATATTGGAATCAACCTTTTTACCATATAAACCAAGTTTTAAAAAACATAGATGGAAAGGTCTCTGAATTAATTCTTTTTTTATTACTTTATTAATACTAGGAATCAAAATTTCCACTTCCTCCCCTCCACCTGCTTCCCTCCCACTCCCCCACTCCCTCTCCTCCCCTCCCCCTTCAGTCCTAAAAGAGGGCAGGGTACCCTGACCTGTGGGAAGTCCAAGCCTAGGCCTAGGAAGGTGTGCATCCAAATAGACTAGGATCCCAAAAAGCCAGTGCATGCCATAGAGACAAATCCGAGTGCCATTATCATTGTCTTCTTAGTTTGCCCCAATTGTCAGCCACATTCAGAGAGTTCAGTTTGATCCCATGCTCATTCAGTTCCATTCCAACTGGCTTTGATGAGCTCCCATTAGATCAGGCACTGTCTCAGTGGGTGGACCAACCCCTCGTGGTCCTGACTTCCTTGGTCATATTCTCCCTCCTTCTGCTCTTCAACTGGACCTTGGGAGCTCAGTCCAGTACTCCCATGTGGGATTCTGTCTCTATCTCCATCTGTCGCCAGACGAAGGTTTTATGGTGATATTCAAGATAGTCATCAGTCTGACTACAGGACAAGGCCAGTTCAGGTACCCTCTCCTCCACTGCCCAGGATCCTAGCTGGGGGCATCCCTGTGGACATCTGGGACCCCCTCTAGAGTCAAGCCTCTTGCCAACCCCACAATGCCTCCCTTAATTAAGATATCTTCTTCCCTGCTCCTATATCTGTCCTTCCTCCATCTCAACCATCCCACTCCCCCAAGCTCTCTCCAACCCTCCCCTTCTCCCTTCTCTCTCCCCCTCTCCCCTTCCCCCACCCCATCCCCACCCTCATGCTCCCAACTTTTGCCTGGCATCTTGTTTGCTTCCAATTTCCAGGAGGATCTAGATATGTTTTTCTTTGGGTTCACCTTATTACTTAGCTTCTCTAGGATCACAAACTATAGGCTCAATGTCCTTTGTTTATGGCTAGAATCCACTAATAAGTGAGTAGATACCATATTCATATTTTTGGGTCTGGGTTATCTCACTCAGGATAGTGTTTTCTTTTTCCATCCATTTGCATGCAAAATTCAAGATGTCATTGTTTTTTACCGCTGAGTAGTACTCTAATGTGTAGATGTGCCACACTTTCTTTATCCATTCTTCCATTGAGGGGCATCTAGGTTGTTTCCAGGTTCTGGCTGTTACAAATAGTGCTGCTATGAACATAGTTGAACAAATGCTTTTGTAGTAGTATGATTGGGCATCTCTTGGGTATAATCCCAAGAGTGGTATTGCTGGATCCTGAGGTAGGTTGATTCCCAATTTTCTGAGAAACCACCACACTGATTTCCAAAGTGGTTGTACAAGTTTGCATTTCCACAAGCAATGGATGAATGTTTCCTTTAGTCCACATCCTCTCCAGGAGCTGGCTTTTAAACTGTTTGCTGGGTGGTGATGCACACCTTTAATCCCAGCACTCAGGAGGCAGAGGCAAGTGGATCTCTGAGTTCCAGACCAGCCTGGTCTACAGAGTGAGATACAGGACAGCCAGGGCTGCACAGTGAAACCCTGTCTCAGAAAACCAGCCAACCAACCAACCAACCAACCAACCAACCAAATAAACAAACAAAACCCCAAACCCCAAAACAAGCAGAAAACCAAAACAAAATCTCAAAACCTTTACCATCACCCCACAAACAGTCTGACAGTGGGCATTGTCAAAAATCTCCTTTATAAAAAAAAACATACAAAAAGGTCTAATGAGTTATCTTCTATAAGCCTGAGAGTCTGTCCTCTCATTAGAGACTTGGCTAGCAGAGTAGATGTCTGGAAAATGGAGTGTTGGATGGGGGTTGAGTAGTATAGACAGAAGGCTTACTGGGCCGCTCACCAAATCCCTGTGAGGAGACCCTCGGATGTGCCTTAAGGTGGTCCTGGAAGCAGTGCCTTTGCCCTCAGGAAAAAACAGTGTGACACAAGCCCTGGTGTGTGATTAATGCTTCTTCTAGAATATTCCAGTTTCCTGGGCCTCACTGCAAATGGCCAAGCAGTAGCAGGCTTGGCTGTGGAGATATGTAAACACACAGTCACTGTGAGGTGGCAGAGGGCAAGTCTGCCTGCCTTTCTTTCTCTCTGTGTTATTCTGGGCATTGCCAACCCTTTCCCCTGGTGATCATATATTGTTTTATTTTGGGAAATCACCACCACAGGTCAAATTTATCCATGAGAATAGTTATCTGGAAATGAGAAATGAGTCAGACACAGTCACTGAGAGAGTCAGAAGTGAAAGTCAGGCAAGCAAAGAGATCATAGGGTAAACTTGTGATTACAAGATAAATAGGAAATTTCAAGTTTTTCCCCCTTTGAGACAAAGTCTCACTGTGCTGCTAGACTAGCCTCGAACTTGGGAGCTGCCTAGCTCAGCCTCCTCAGTAGTTGGATTACAGGCAAGCCACACTGCAGCATGCCTCCTAAATATAAAACTATGGGTTCATGATGGTAATACAGCTGGAATTTCTTTGAGTATAATTTTTCTTATTCAATTATTTCATTTATTTACATTTCAATTAAAATATAATTACATCACTTCCCCCTTCTCCTTCCTTCCTCCAGCTCCTCCCATGACCCTTTCAAAGTCTCTCATGTCCCCCACTCTCAAACTGATAGCCTTTTTTGCTTTATTATTGTTACACACACACACACACACACACACACATGCACGCACATGCACGTAAATACATCCTGCTGCGTTCACATTTGTCGTGTGTGTATGGTTTTGGGGCTGATTGCTTTGTACTGGATAACCAGTCAGGAGCTCATCCCTGAGAGAGGCTAGTTTGCTCCCTCCCAGCAGTCATTAGTTGCCTGTAGTTTTTCCTCTTTCGTGTTAGCATGTCTCTTGATATGGTCATTGTTCGGGTTTTGTTTATGAAGTCATTTCAGATACAAGAGAGGCAGCACACAGCCGGCTTCCTGGTTTTCTTAAGGTATTAAATAAATCCAAGTCACTGAAAAAAAATTAAAATCGAAGCAAAGATCTAGCCTTGTTTGAATATACAGTATTCAGATTGTATCACAATGCATTTTGAGTTCCCTGCTACAGAACACTGACGTTTTCTTCAATTATTTGCAGTTTATGTAACATAGCAAGCGGATGTCCTTAAAAGATCTCACTGATTGCTTGTAGTTATTTCTATAAATAGAAGTAGAGCGAATGGCAGAATTTGCAAGTCTGACAATTTTCATAGCATTGCCCTTCGGGAAGTTTGCTCCTAAATTATAGCAAGTCACTCCCCCTTATCCTTACCAATGCTATGTATGAACAATCCAATAAGGTTGAGCCAGGTTTGCCATGTAGCCTTGGCTGGCCTCAGACTTGCTGTGGAACCCAGGCTGGCCTTGATTTTCTGACCATTCTGATTTGGATGCCTGAGTGCTGGGACGGTAGACCTGTGCCCCTACACCTGATAGAGATGACAGGAAACATAAATGCTTGTCTTTCTGAAACCGGTTTATTTGCATGTTATGATCATTTCCATATATCTTGACATCTTAGTCAAAAATCGAGTGGTTATAACTTCATGAGTTTTTCTCTGGGTCCTCAGTCCTGCTCTGTTCATCTATGTGTCTGTTTTTGACCAATACTAGCTCTGTATTTTTTTTTTTTGCTACACTGGCTCTGTAGTATATAAATTGAAATCAGGTATGGTAATATTTCCAACAGTTTTTCTTCTCAGGATTGCTTTAGCTATCTGTGATCTTCCGTGCTTCCATATGAATTTGAAGACTTTTTTTTTCATATTTCTGAAGAATGGTTCTGGAATTTTGACAGGGACTGTACCAAGTCCATAGGTTTCTTTTAGAAGCATAGTTATTTCATAATATGAATTCTAATTTCAGGAGCATGCGAGCTCTTTGCGCAGTGCCTGCGTAGTGGTCAGAGGACAACCTGCAGGAGCTGGCCCTTCTTCCCACTGTGTCCACATGCAGGTCCTCAGAATCAGAGTTGGGCTGTCCCCCTTGGATGCTAACCCACTCTGTCATCTCACAGCTTTTCTGTAAGTCCTTTCTTCCGTATTGTAAAGTCTCCATTGCAGAGGTCTTCCAGCTGCTTAGTCATATTTATGTTAAGTTTCTGCCTGATTGCTCTCCACCTTACTTTTTGAGATAGGGTTTCTCGCTGATCTGGAGCCCTTGCTGGCTAAGCTGGCTGCTCAGTGAGCTCCAGGGATCCACCAGTCTCTGCCCCACCCATCTCTCCCCCTCACAGTACTGGGGCGACAGATACATGACAATGGGAGAGGCTTTGCTGCAATCATGAATGAATTGTTTCCCTCCTTTATTTCTTATTAGTTTGTTGTTAGTATATCAGAAGGCTGTTGATTTTTATATGTAAATTTTGTATCCCAATTTTTTTTTCTGAAAGAGTTTATCAGTTCTAAGACTTTTCTGGTGGAGTTTTTAGGGTCTCTTATGTATAGAATCACATTTGCAAAAATTATGTACTTTAGCTTCTTCCCTTCCTACTTACGTCTTTTGTTTCTTTCTCTTGCCTTACTGCTCTAGCTAAGACTTCAAGTATTCCATTGGATATAAAGAACCCTTGTCTTGTTACTGGTTTTAATGAAAATATTTTGAATTTTTTGATATTTCCTATAATATAGGCTATAGAGTGGTCAAATGGAGCTATTATGTTGAGATATGTTCCTTTTAGTCCTTGTCTTTTTCAGGGCTTTTATCAGAAAAGGATATTGGATTTTGTCAAAACCCTTTTCTGGGTCCTTTGAGAGGAACATGTGATTTCAGTCCTTGAGTCCATTATGTGATATATTACATTTATCTGCAGATATTGACCATCCCTGCATCTCTGGAATGAGGTCAACTGGATCATGGTGAATGACGTTTGTGATATGTCCTTGAATCTGTTTTTACAAGTATTTAATTGTATTTTTTTTGCAACCATGTTCATTAGGGAAAGTGGTTGGTAATTTTCTTTATTCCATGTTTTTATTTAAATATTATTGCCTTTTCATACTGGATCTTCAGTTTGATGGTGATTGCTTTGGCAGAGAGCAGGCCATTCTTAGAGGAGAGCCTCATGTCCCCAACATGGATCTAGGGGAGGAAAATCATACCTTAACTCTACAACTGTATCAGGCCCCCAGGCCTTAGCACAGTAGACTTCATGATGGAAGTCAGTCAATAGACAGCACACCTGCCAAAATGAAAGGAAAGACCTAATCCATCAACGTTCATAGTTCTGGGAAAGTCTCTAGCTGTACTCACCTTGCATTTCAGCTTCTGCAGTTCTGCTTCTGGCTAACTGTTCTTGTTAGCCGAAGTATGTCAACCTAGGATATGGCTTTTGTGCTTAAACGCTCACCCTGAGAAAGGCTTGGGACTACACGGGGATCCTGAACACCCAGTGTAGTCACTGGCTGTCTAGTGAGTTCTTCCTATTGACTAAAACCCACGTTCAAGGAGTGTTCTCTAGTGCATACCCTACAACACAACATCCTATACACTGCCAATTCTTCACTGAAAGAATATGGGTGGTCTTTAAAATGGAGATATAACCAATGACCTAAGCTCAGTTATAGAAGTCCCAACGTAGAAGCACAAAACATGGAAAACTCAAGGCGTTATGACTCCTCCAAAAATTACTAATCCAAAGTAATGACCCCCGTGCTAGTTAGAGTTTCTATTGCTGTGATAAAACACTGTGATCAAAAGCAACACAGGAAGAAAGGGTTTGTTTTGCTTACACTTCCACACCATTGCTCATCATCAAAGGAAGTCAGGTCAGGAACTCAAGCAGGACAGGAACCTGGGGGCAGGAGCTGATGTAGAGGCCTTGGAGGAGTGTGGCTTATTCGCTTGCTCCTCAAGGCTTGCTCAATTCAGGGGTGGCATCACCCACAATGGGCTGCACCCACATCATTAAGAAAATGTTTACAGGCTTGCCTAAGCCTGATCTTGTGAAGGTAGTTTCTCAGGTGAGGTTCCCTCCCTCAGATGACTATAGCTTGCATCAAGTTAATATACAACTAGCCAGCACAACCCCTAAAGAGAGTAAATTAGATGAAATGCCAGGCAAAGAATTTAAAAGAATAGTCAAATAAAGTTCAAATAAATGAGGACAAAATCTATTCCCCAGTGTATTCTAAGAGATGATAAAAGGCTGTTGAAGTAAGGAAGTCAATTCAGAATATGAAAGTAAGGTTCAATAAGGAGAACTCCTAAAAAAGAACCCTGAAGTATTGGAATGTAATAGTCAATAAACCAAATAAAGAGCTCTTTAGAAAGCCTCACTCATGGAGTAAATCAAGGGGAGGAGGACAGACTACCAAGGCTTGAAGGCAAGGTGGAGGAACTGGGCAATGACAAATATAAATCAGAAGAAAAGGAAAAATGGGAAAAAATGACAAATTTACAAATCACCAGTACAGAAGAATAATTTCATGCTAAAGGTATAGAAAACATTCTCAAGTAAATCACAGTGCAGGGGCTGCAGAGATGCTCAGCAGTCAAGAGAGCACTTGCTGTTCTTCCAGAGGACCCAGGTTCATTTTCCAGCCCCCACATGCTGACAAAAAGTCACCTGTGACTCCAGCAGGTCCAGTGCCTAATCGGCCTCCATGTGTACAAGGTGCACATGTGACACACAAGCATACATGTGAAGTGCCCGTGTACATAAAATATAAAATTTACAAATTTATAGTGAGAGTAGATGAAAGGAGGGATGGTGGGGACAAAGGGAAAGATGAAGCAATTTGGGCTTAGGGAGACTGAAATTATCGATATAAAGAAATGCAATAAAATGCCCTGAATAGTCCTAGCTTTGAGGGGCTGAGACAAAGCTGACTGGTAGACTAGTGCTGGGTATTAAATAAAGACAAAGACATGTGAAGGACAGAGAGCTGGGTGGGGTCTAGAGTCAGAAGGCAGTCTCACTGGCTGGCTTCAGTCCTGGCTCCCAGGTGCCTGCCATCCTCCCAAGAAGTCCTTTGTGAGGATTCTTCACAGGTGCTTGCCACATTTCTGGGCAGTCTTTTATGGGTCAGGCCGCAGATGCTGTGGGTGGCCCTTCAGGCATGTAGTTTTGAATGCTAGCCCCAATACTAGTTGGTCATTCCCAGTGTTGGGCCTTGAACTTGTATCTGTATTCCCTTGAAGACTCTGGCTCCAGCCAGGGGTCTGCCTCACTGGATATGGTGTGGTTCGAATCCAAAGCTCATGCCTGTAAACCCAACACTTGAGAGGCTGAGGCAAGAAAATCACTGTGAGTTCCTCTTACGCTTGAGCTTAAAAAAAGGGGGAGGAGTGATGTGGTGTGGGACAATTCTGTATTCTGTCAATTACTTTTTAAATAAACGCTGATTGGCCAGTAGTCAGGCAGGAAGTATAGGCGGGACAACCAGACAAGAAGTAGAGGCAGGTCAAGGAGAACAGGAGAATTCCGGGAAGGAGGAAGCCCATTACTCCCCAGTCCTGTCCAGAAGCAGAATGTGACCTGCCCCGCTGAAAACGGTACTGAGCCATGTGGCTAACATATACTAGAATAATGGGCTAATATAAGTTATGAGAGTTAATGGGAAGCCTGAGCTAATGGGCCAATGAGTTTCTAACTTATGTAGACTCTCTGTGTGATTTTCTTCAGGGATAAACGCTGTGGGAACTGGGCAGAACAGAAACCCTTATGTTACAGGGATGGATATCGTTTAATATTTCATTCGATATTCTGGAGAGCAAAAACTAGAGTGCTTTCTGCTGACCAGGGAGAGAACAGGGCAGAGGCTGCATTGCAATTCTGTAGCTACTGCACCATGGAAGGTGTGGAGTGAGGAAGAGAGCGAGATGTGGGAAGGATGTGACAGGTATTGTCAGGGAATCCAGAAGCAAAATCCAGCACTCTTATCTTACCTGTACTTACCAAGTGGAAAAGGAAGGGAATGACAACTCCGTTGCATGCTCTGTGTTTGAAAGGCGACTACAGCCAAGCTCAGGCTTATCTTACATTGTTTCCTGATGCTCATTTACAGTGATATATACAGCATGGTCTAAAGAGACAAACGTGTGAATACCTGGTTTGTTCTTCTTGTTACTGCTACTACTGCTGCTCCTCCTCATTTTCCTGTTCCAGTACGCAGGATGAACTCAGGATGTGCACATGGTAGGTGCACACACATTGCGTGTGTACCATCAGTTTCCTGCACTTGCAGACATTTGATATCTATCATCTAATCCCTTCTCAAGTAACTGAAAACTTTCTGAGAATTATCGGGTATGCAGCTTGGACCTAGTACAATCAAACGCTGAAAAATACAGTTTAGACAGCAAGGCGTCCATAGAGCAGATCCTGACTGTATAAACACTGGTTTCTACTTCACAAAGCAAGAATGATATAGTATCTCTGTTGAAGTCATGATTGATAATAAGGACTAAAAGAATAAAAGGCAGTTGACTTGAAATGGCGCTGCTGTGGTCTGAGGCTCTGAATCAGACCACGCAGACACAAGAGGTTACTTCAAGACAAGAGCTAAGGCAGTGCAACACAAAAGAAGGGGGTAAGGTTGCTGATCGATTAGGGCTGCAAAACAGACTCTGGAGCTGAGCTGAGACCCCAAATGTCAGTTGAAGTAAGTATTTAAAGAAAAAAATCACAAACATTCGTGCCAAGTTAAAGTTAGAACTTTCACCAATCAGATATCAAAGATTAGGGGCTTGACTTAAGTGTTCCATCATTGTATCACCCTACAGGTAAAACTGAGTCTGAAGTCAAAATGGCAGCACTTAGGACAAGATGCTTTTTACCTGTTCCCAACACTATTTGATTTGAAAGTCAGAAGACATATAATTTAATTATTCTGTCTTTGCAGTTAAGATCTTATGAAAAAGTTTTTAAATCATTATTAGTCTGTGTGTGGGGGGGCTCTAACTTGCCACAACACACAACACATGTGCGGAAGACTGCGGGCAGTTTTGTGAAGTGGGCTCTGTGATTCCAGAAACCGGACTTGCATATCAGCTGTATGGCAAGCACTTGCCCTACAGAGACACTCCTCCATGCAAATTTTAATAGGTAAATCAAAATGGTTATTTAAGTAGCAGCAGTGACTCCTTGGTTCTGAGGATATACTGTCTTGAAGGAAAGAGAAGACATGCTAAGGGCGTTTGTTTTCTGTTTCTCTAGTGTAATATTTGCCTTCCCGGGCTCCTGGATAGCTTGTTCATCAGTGCCATGCTGATAGTTCAGAAAACGATGGCGTTATTGAGAGTCATGGAGGGTGACCCTACTGCAGAATGTTTATTGCCATGTTCTTGGATCTTATTTCAAGCACAGTTGGTAGCTTCATCACAGCACAGACCAGTAGCTCCATACTTCTTTAGCCCTTCTTTCGTGTGTATCTCTATCGCCAACTACAATTTTATAAAGTTGAAATTACGTTTTCATAGGCGGAAAAGGGAGTATTGTGAAAATTATGCTTTGTGAATTACAAAATGCTTCGGCAATTCCTTTTAAGTTGTATTGTGAGTATTAGACATTTTGGTGCAGGTAATAGGAAGGATTTGGTTTTAACATCCCCAAAATCCTATCCCTCCAGCTGTGTACTGAGCAGGAACCAAGGAAACTTGCAGGGAACTCCAGTCTGTGAGAGGCTCTGCCCGAAGATTCTCCATAAGCTGTGGCCAGGTGAAGAGGCCCCGCTGGGCTCTTTTTAGAACAAAGTTCTGTTGTGGTATTGTTGCAAAGGAAGCCTGGGGGTGGAGTGATCCCCCAGCCAGGACAGAGTTCCTGCTGTTCCCAGGAACTTCCTGGAAGTCTTGAGACACAGACCCCAGAGGGACAGTGTGCTTGGTTCTCTTTGGCTGCACCCAGGGCTGCCTGCCAAACTCACTGTTGTCATTGTTAGAAAATGTCGCTCCACCCAAGGCAGGATTTTCAAAGATCCCTCAGATGAATGGGGATTTCTAGCTACCCCTTGCTTTCTGGAGTGTGTTATGACAGGAATTCGATCTCTTCCTTCTTCGTGATTCAGGAAAAATTCCTCAGAGCCCAGAGGGTGGCCTTTAATGGAGAGCAGCCGCCCCGATGGGTCAGTGTTTTAGGCTGTTCAGGAAGCAAGAGGTAACACGTGACTGAATATTTATTTGTCTGATTTTGAACCCCCCTGCCCGGGATAGAAAACCGAGACAGGCTGAGATGAGGAGGACAGACCTAGATGAAACTCCCAGAAAGCAAGAGCTTTGCCGGTCACACGAAGTCATGGCTGTTTTCACTCAGTGGTCCTAGCAGCTGTCCTGCGCAGGCACAGCTGGGCCTGCTATATTCTCTCGCAGTTTTCCAGGGAACGGCTGTACTTTGATGTGTCTGTCTCATGTTCTTAGCCATGGAGGAAAGGCCGTACCCATTCCTTCCACCCCGGAACAAATGCGGCTGACCCTGTATTTCAAGCCCGGAGGCTGGGCACCTGCAGGCACGCACCTGCAGGCACAGTTGCTGACATCATCTAATACATTTCAGGCATGCCATGGTGGGCGAGGGTGGAGGCCGTTTCAGTTGTTCTCCTGGGAGAACAACATAAATGCCAACAGCACAGTGGCTTTGCCAGGAGGCTGGTCCCGTAGTGTGGGTGGGCACAGGACTGGTCTCGAGCATGAGCCTATTAGTGGAGCCCTTGCCCAGCTGTGGGAAGAGCTGACTCCGTGGGAGCAGGAAAGGAAGTTTCTGAGTCTCCACTCTATCAGAGCCTAGTTGTGTGACTCTCAGAATGTCCCCTGACCTCTCAGGGTGGCAGTCCTTCATGTTACACGATGGTAATTTGGACGGCTTACATTGTACTTGTTAAGATGGGGCAGTGGGTAAGAGGAACGCAGAACTCAGTTACCCATGAGCCCAGCACAGCAGCAATGTTTGATCTAGGGGATTTCAGTGTCTACATTCACCTCTGGTCCTCTCTTCTTAACCGAATGCGAGCTTCTGAGACCTGGAGTCTTAGCATCAATTCCTTGCCATTCTCTTTCATATTCTTAGACTCTGTGGCAGTTTGAAAACATTAGCTTGAGCCTTCTGACACTTCTATTGAATGATGGAGTCTTTGGGCCTCCCTTTGAATCTCGCAAACTTTGTGACCACTTAAGCCAACAGAGTAAGTCAGAAGCAATGGTTTGGCTTCTCAGGCCAGGTGGGAAGAGGTCACTTTGTACTCCTTGAGTACATGTCCCTACAGACTCCGTGGGAACTTTAGTCCCCTGATGCTGCTGGAGTGAAAAGGCCATGTGTGGGCATCACACCCCGTAGTTCTCGTTCAGTTCAGCCTTCTCATCTTGCCCACCTAGGCGCTAGGCACACTCGTGGCCGCTGGAGTCCATTGTCCAGCTCTAACCACCTGGTCGTCCCTCATCTTTACACCAAGGCCTCACGTAGGATGAAAATGCACCATACCCACTGGGGTTGTTCGCCCTTGTATTTGGGGTCATTTATTTTACGGTGATCGATACCTGATATGCTTATGACGCCCCAGGTCACAGCTGCTTTAGCCTGCCACGTACCTGCTCCTACAACTCTGCTCTCCTTTCCAGCCAGGGCCTCCTTAAGTCACCCAAAGGATCAAACTTTCACACCCTGTCACCAGTCACAAACCAAGCTGCAGCTCTTCTTTCATTCCGTTTTCCACACCCACTGCCTGACTTCCCGAGTTCAGGTGTTCGCCATCCAGACAGCGGTTTCCCAGGTGATCTCACTTTCCTGGACCCAATCCCTTCTCCACCACGTAACTGACTTTGGTCTTTCCAGATGCACCTAAGCCCAAACAGTCTCAGTCTTACTTTGAAGTTTCTGAAGGCTCCTGGCTGTTGCTAGGATTGCAGGGCTCCACAGCTGTCTGCCCTCTCTCCAGCATCCACGCTGCCCACGCTATGTTTTGTGCCCTGCCCAGAGTTAACCATTTTCTCCCAAACATGCCAGGCATGTATATGTCCTGTCGTTGTGGCATTCCTCTGCACTGGATGCCCACACCGCAATGCCTCCTTCATGTCCAGAACATTCTGTCACCATCTTTGGAGCTCCTCCTTCATCAGTAAGCAAGATCAATGTCCATGTGCACCAGAATGTCTGCTTGTCTATGTTCCTCTTACAGCTTGTTTGCCTCTATTCTGTGTCCAGGGCCTGTCAGGCAGCCTGTAAATGCTGCTAGGATTCTGACTGCTGCCGCCTTCCGCCAGTGATCTCCACACTAACAAAATGTCTTTTCTTAAAATTCGGTCACCAGAGCAGTGGTTCTCAGCCTTCCTAATGCAGAGAAGCTTTAATACAGTTCTCAAGTTGCATATGTAAATGTGTTTATGTTCCCAACCATAAAATTCTTTTTGTTGCTACTTCATAACTGTAATTTTGCTGCTCTAATGAATCGTAATGTTTTTGGAGACAGAAGTCTGACAAAGGGGTCAAGACCCACAAGTTTAGAACCACTGCACCAAAAGCAAACATTCCCCAGAAATGTTATCTGGTTTCCCTTTGGTGGAAACAGAACTGCTTGGCGTATATCCGTAGCCTACCCCCATACCTTTGGGCCAAGGGAAGGCTGAGTAATGATCAAATCAAGAAGTTTCCCAGTAATCAGGTGAGTTTGCACCTTGCCCACCTCTTGTCTGCTTCTGCCCTACAACATACATGGCATCATCTCAGTATATGAAATGCACTCATGCATATACCTTCCTAATAATCTGTTTCTCTTCTATAAAGTCCACTTCCCTATCCCTCTGGTTTATCACTAAGTCTCTGCATCAAGTCTCAGGAGTGTCATGTGAGCATATTTTTTCTGAGTATTAAAATAGTGAGTTCACTTTATTACCCATTGTCTAGGCAATAGCAGATAGATAGCTGAGGTTAGCATCATTGGTGTTTTGGTTTGGGGTTTGTGTGTGTTTGTAGGGGGAGTTTTTCATCAGACCATAATCAGATCTGTTCTACTAGTCACTTCCCAAATAACCACTTGGAGACTTATTATTTATTACAAATGCTTGGCCGATAGCCCAGGCTTATTACTAACTAGCTATTACAACTTAAACCCATTTTTATTCGTGTGCTGTCCTGAAGCTCATAGCTTTTACCTCTCCTGCATGTCCTGCTTCCTTTCCATCTGGCTGGCAACTCCTCTCACTCTGCTCTCCTTTCCAGCATTCTCTTTGACCCCAAAGTCCTGCCTAGCCATCGGCCAGTCAGCTTTTTATTATTATAACAACGAGAGCAATACATCTTCACAGTGTACAAAGATCGTTGGATAGCATGTGTTACCTTTCCAATTATCTCTGTAAGATTAAATTTAGTCTTTGACAGTTTGATGCATGTATATAATGCATTCTAATCACACTCAGGCCTCTCTCTTGGCCCCTGCTCACCCTCGTTAACTATCCTCTCTCCTACAAGTCCCCCTCCCACCTTCATATCATTCTGTTTTATTATGCTCTCCACTGAGTTTAACCAGAGCAGCCCACATGAGTATGGACATAAAGCTATCTCCTGGAGCGCAGAGAGCTAAGCACTGACTGCACCACTGAAGACAATGACCCCCTCTCAGCAGCCCCCAACAACAGCCAACAATATAGTTCCTTAGGGAGGGTGTGAGCCTCTGCTCTGCCAATGACTGAATGTTGACAGGAACAGTCTGCCACTGGCACAGTGCAAGCAATCACAGCTGCTATGGATTCCTGACTACAACAGCCATGTTAGTCCCAGAAAGTAGCCTCGTCCCCACCATAGCCTTCCTCCCCATCACAGCTCTTCCCCCGTCCATCATAGTTCTTCTTTCCCATCAGCCAGCTCTTGTGTTATTTCTACCTGCTTCTTCCATGAAGTTTCTTTAGCCTTGGGGGGTGGACGATATAGATGTCCCATTTCGGACTAAGCATTAAATGGCAACTTGTGCTCAGCACCTTGAGTAGCATTCACATTAACTTACTGCAAAAAACAAACTTCTTTGATCACAGTTAAGAGCAGCATTTGTTTATGGGTGTAAACATAAATATTTAGAAAGAAGTTTGACAACATGTCCATTTAGCAATCTAGCAACAGTAGATTATCCCCCAGGGCCTGTGATCTCCCTGGCCATGGGAGGGAACAAATTCCCTCCTTTGGAGTAGGCCTCAAATCCAATCAGAAGCAGTTGGTTTCCTCCATTAACTGTCATGCCACTACTACAGCAGTGAGCACATCTTGTCTGGCAAGTATCTTAGCATGCAAGGGTCACTGCTGGGTAAAGCTGGGGATGACTTACCCAAAGCTTCTTTCATAGCACCATCAGGCACTATAAAAGCTATTCTAGTTGGGTGATGGTGGTGCACGCCTTTAATCCCAGCACTCAGGAACACAGAGGGAGGTGGATCTCTGTGAGTTTGAGGCTAGCCTGGCCTACAGAGTGTGTTCCAGGACAGCCAGAGATATACAGAGGAACCCTGTCTCAAAAACAAAAAGCAAAAGGAAGAATGGAAGGAAGAAAGGAAGGAAGGAAGGAAGGAAGGAAGGAAAGAAGGAAGGAAGGAAGGAAGGAAGGAGGAGCTATTCCAAAGGGAGGAAACATCAGCTCAAGTTCAGCTTGATTTCTTTAACGCTGATCTCAGCAATACAGTCTTACCATCTAGTTCTGATGGACCTCTAAGAGCAACGGAGATAATCTGCATTGTTTGGGGTTTTCACTTGAAAAAGCCTCCTTACAGTGCCCCTTTCTTGCATACCATACTCTCTACCACAAATGGTTTTTTTTTCAGTTCTCTTCTCTCTTACTCTGTGTGTGTGTGTCTGCATCTGTGTCTCTGTGTGTGATCGGTGCTTGTGTGGTATGTGTATTTATGTGCAAATCGTAAATTGTAGGGAGGCCACAGAATATTGGGCGTCTTCACATTCTCTGTCTCATTTCTTTGAAATAAAATTAAAACTCTCAGAGTGAGAGAAGCATAAAGATTTCATTATTTTAAGCAAAGTAAAATATTGCTTAGAAAACAACTAAGTATACACTGTTTATCAAGTAGTTGTGAATTTTCCCCCTGTCACAGGGTATTTTATTCCCACTAAAATAACTTAATTATGTAGGTTTGTAGCTCAGTTTCAGAGCACAAATCTACTGCCTTTTATTTTCTTAGTCTTTAGTATCAATTATGACTTCAACAGAGATACTGTATCATTCTTGCTTTGAGAAGTAGAAACCAATGTTTATATAGACAGGATCTGCTCTATGGATGCCTTGCTGTCTAAACTGTATATTTTAGTGTTTGGTTGTACTAGATCCAAGCTTCATTCCCAGTGATTCTCAGAAAGTTTTTCAGTTACCTGAGAAGGGCTTAATCGATGTCATATGTCTGAAAGTGCAGGCAACGATGTTACACAGACACACAGACACACAGACACAAATCCCTAACATGTACTACCTATGCTGGTTTTTATAAATTGAAGACTTAAATGCTTACTATGAAAGAGATATTGTTTTGGCTGAAGTTTCTTATGACCAGGTGTACTCTGTATGCACAATGCCTAAGGCCCCAATGAAAGTTTGAGATCTCCCTGACTACTCTCATTTTTTAAGAGGACCCGGACTCACTAGAATTCCAACCCATTGCTCTAGTTTATGGCAGGGAAAGGGTCCAAAAGCAGAGGAGGATATGGGAAGGGTTCCAGTTACTTTCCCCAGCGGAACTGGGTGAGAGCCATGCTGGCACCATGCGTGGAGTACCGTCCATCACAGAAACAGCTGGTGTTTTGGTGTCCAGAGTTATACACATGGCTGTTCACCTGTGCAGCTGACACAAATCTCCAGTGCACCCCAGGCCAAGCTAGCACTGTGTGGTCCAAGAGCCCCCAGATTTCTACGGACCTATGAGAAATGCTTTCCCCCTTTTTTGAGGCAGGGTCTCTCCACTTACTCCTAGCTGTCCTTGAACTCACTATGTAGACCAGGCTAGTCTAGAATTCACAGATATTCCCCTGCCTCTGCCTCTGAGTGTTAGGACAGAAGGTGTACACCACTGCAGCAGGCACAAAGACACTTTGACCTAGAAGAACATTCCAAGGTTTTAGGAGTTATTTCACAGAGGTCAAGTATGGTGACGCAAGCCTGTAATCCTAGCACTCATGAGGTTGAGGCATGAGGATCAGGAGTTCAGGGTCATCCTTGGCTAAGTGGTCACTTTTGAGTCTAGCCTGGGCTATACTAGCCTCTGTCTCCAGAAAATAATAGAAGAGGAGGAAGAGGAGAACATTACCTCATATGAGCCAAGAAAAATGGTCAGACTTCTTTCTCGGGCCAATCTTCTACTGCATAAGCAAGTACTAGGGTTACACAGACTGAAACAGGGTAGAGGAAACTCCGAGAGCAGACAGGCATTGAACAGGGATTTTCTCTGTTTCTGACCTGGTGATGTTTAAGGATTATTGCACACAAACTGCATACTAGACAGCACAGGCTAGGTTAGGGACCCTCATGAATTACGACAGTCTCTTAAAAATACCTTTCCGTCATCTTTAGTCCCTACCACATCGGAACACATAAGCTGCTGTTGCTTCTACTACTAAGAAGCAGAAGGAGCTGGTGATGGTGGCCCATGTTTTTAATCCCAGCACTCAGGAGGCAGAGGCAGACCAATCTCTGTGAGTTCAAGGCCAACCTGGTCTACAGAGTGAGTTCCAGGACAGCCAGGGCTACACAGAGAAACCTGCCTCAAAAACACTCACCACACAACAACCAAAAACAAAATGAAAAAGAAACGACAGCAAAGGCAAGCCAAGCACCCTCAAATTAAGGTGATTTTAACAAAGAATTGAGGGTGGAAATGCAATTGGCATTTTACTACTACAGTTCGCATTCTACCCACGGACACTATGCTACAACTTTCCTTTATTTAGGGCTGTGAAATGAAGTCCTTCTAGTGCAGAATTGATGTATAAAATTACCTACTAGTAAGAACAGTTGCCCTCTCTGCTCTATGGGCCCTGCATCTGTTGGCCTCAGTTGAATGAGTCAAAAAATACTTTAAAAATTGCAGCTGTCCCGAATATGTACTTGCGCATGCTTTTCTGCTGCCTCCTAAGCAATACAGCATGACAACAATTTGCAAAGCCCTTGCATTATGTCAGGTGTCAGCAATAGTTTAAAGATGACTTAAATACACAGGATGCTGTGCATATTGTACACACGAACGCTGCCATTTTCTGAAAGGCATAATGTCTGCAGATTTTGTCATCTGTGGGAGTTCTAGAACCAACCCTGGTGGATATCAAGGGACCCTTTGTGTTAGGCTTTTCATCCATAGAGTAGTTAAAAGAAACTTTGTAATGGAGACTGCACTTTCCTTTCCTGGCGGCCCAGACCCAAATAATCACACAGAAACTATATTAATTACATCACTGTTTGGTCAATAGCTTAGGCACATTCTTAGTTAGCTCTTACATCTTAAATCAACTCATTTCTGTTAGTCTGTGTATTGACACGTGGCCATTACCTCATTTTCTACATGTCTTGTTTCCTCAGCAACTGGGTGGCATTTCCTTGATTCTGCCTATTCTCTCTCTATATCTCTGTTCAGATTTCCCACCTGGCTTTACTCTGCTAAGCCATTGGCCGAAACAGCTTTATTCATGAACCAATAAAAGTAACACATACACAGAAGGACATCCCACATCAAAACTTTTATAAAGTTTTTATTACAAGTAAAATGTAATTGTTTTCCTCGCACAAGGCCCATCTTTGACTTTGATGGACACAGAGTAGTCCTGGGCTGTTTTCCTGAACAAAGTATTACAAATCATTCTCTTTCAGCTTATCAATCTAAAGGCATTCTCTCCATAAATCTTAAAGGGTCAGCAGTGGAACTCTGGGTGGGAAGTCTTTCACTCTCTTTTCTTACATTCTGACTTACAGAATGAGTAAGGCCTTTGTGAGGCCCAAATGCATCTCTCTACTGGCTTCATGCTGCTTGTCTCTCAGATCATGAATAGCAAACCCCAGGAAAAAAATCCTATTATCAACAAATACATATTTTTGTATGGTGTTTTATTAATTTATCTTGAAAATCTACTTTTAGAAACCTGTTTTATATAATAGGTCCAATAATTCCCAAATTTTGGGAGACATTTGGACAGGGTTATTACCAAATATTTTGGTGGAACTAACACAACTGTTAGCTGGCCAAGAAAGACACTCTGCAGAGGGACTTAGAATCTATTATGAGAATTGTTTCAAAAAAGAATATTTTCATAGATAATATACAGGTTAATCAATATAATTTCCTGATAAATCTTCCTTATTTTTCTGCTGTATCCTACTTTTTAAAAATTTAATTTCAGCCTTTTTAAATGTCATCATAGGATGGCTGCTTAAGTGGGGACTTATATCTTTTGGTCATGGAGTTGGGGTAACATGGTAAATATATGTTTATATATTTTATATATACATATATATATAGTATATAGTAAATAATTATAGACTCTAGAGTATTCCTCTTGGGTCTCAGTCCCAACTGGCCACATACTAGCTGTGTGACCTTGGCCAAATCACTCCTCTACACCTTAGTTTCATCTTTCCTAAGACTATGACATGGGTAGTATCTATTTCACAGGGTTGGTGAGGGATTAGTAATATAAAACATGCAAAGTAGTTTGGCAGTGATTTGTTCAGTCGTTTTATGGATGCACTTGGTGTGACTTCAGATACTCACACCTCACCCTCATTCATGTGATTTTGTGTTGACCTTTGTTGTCTTTATCATTTTTGACATTATTCCATTTTCTTCACATTTACTATTGTGAATGAAAAGTCTCCTGACACGGTGATTCATTTTTTATAGCTGAGAATTCTGGGAGGGTTGCTCTTTGTATTTGATGTTTGTGCTTTCAGTATTATTTGTATGACGTGTTCTAGTGCTTATTTGCTTATTTAAAATGCTTTTTTATTGTATTTTCCTCAGCATCTTTGTGTGTTAGGAATGATGATTTCCTCCCCATGGTGGTTTGAATAACCCCCATAGGGTCATATGTATTTTTATGCTTAGTCCCCAGTTGGAAGATTAGGAAGCGTGACCTTATTGGAATAGGTGCGCCGTTGTTGGAGGATGGTATGTCACTACTGTAGGTTTTGAGGCTTCAAAATCCAATGCCAGGCCAGGCCCAGTCTCTCTCTTTCTGCCTGCTGCCTGTGGATCAGGATACAAAGCTCTCAGCTACTGCTCCAGTACCATGCCTGTCTGCTTCCCTCCATCATAAAGGACCAACCTTCCGAGACTGTTAACATGCCTCCAGCTAAATGCTTTCTTTTGTAAGAGTTGCCTTGGTCATAATGTCTCCTCACAGCAGTGGGATACTGATGAAGATACTCCTGCTTCACTTTAGCCCATCACCAAAAAGAAGTCTAACAGGATTCTAAATTCTCAGAGCAGCAAAATCCAGTCTCTCAGAAGTATTGTGATTAGCTGCTTTGGTACTTTTTACACTGTCCTCAACTTTTTATTTGTAAGAAGCCAGCTCCAATTTGTAGGTTGACCTCTGGGAATTAAAGCACAGTTCATTGAGAAACTGGTTCCAGGCTAACTAACAATACAGTTGGAGAAATAGCTTATGTTTATTGACCTTCTGTAAATAAGATTACTGTAAGGATTACACGAATTAATAGGTTTAAAAATGTCTTAGCTCACAAATTTACACTAGTGCTGACAACAATCTTAGAGTCGCAAACATCCATATATTCATTGCAGCATCTGAGAATATTAATTTATAAGAAACATTGTGGGCTCGATTTTGGTTTGGAATAACTGAAATAACGCTACATTCCGATAAAGTTTATTGACCCATGAAAGAATCTAGTGAGGAAATTAAACAGAAAAATTCAAACACTCTGTGCAATTCCAACATTGGTGTTTTAATTTACTGTGGAAGCTGGAAATCGTTGTTTTTTTGTAATTATCCATTTCCCAAACAATGGATAATGAAAGTTCAGTTATTATTTTTGTGAGGAACCATAATTATTTCTTTCTTAATGCAAAAAGATGTCTCATACTTGAAAAGATTAAGAGACAATCTAGCCTATGATAGCAATAGCCCACTATTGGGCTATTTGCCCCAAATCCTCACTTTTCAGTAAAACATATTCTCTGGGTCAGAAAAGAAGCCTCAGTGATGTTTGTCAGTCAACCATGGGGTCCACTGCAGAGAATATGTTATTTACTAATGGGCAATGTGCTAAGTTTGCAAATAATTTACTGAAAAGAGGATTAGAGATTGATTCGAGATGGCTGACTGATTATATACATCTGGTGCTTGTTGTCTTATGGAGTTCATAAAAGTACATACAGATAAACATAGATAACAAAATCCATTTTAAGAGATTTCAAAAAGTGGAGCGGTATAATAAGAAAATAAATTAATTTTGAAAGAGATTACAAAAGAACAAAAGCCTAACATATGGATATAGATGAGTGGTGGTAGATCTGACACAGTGATTCTCAGCCTGCCTAAGGCTGCGGTCCTTTAACACAGCTCTTCATGTTGTAGTGAATCCAACCATGAAATTATTTTCCTTGCTACTTCCTAACTGTAATTTTGGCACTGTTATGAATGTAAATATCTGTGTTTCCCAGTGGTCTTAGGTGATCCCTGTGAAAGGGTTGTTTGATCCCCAGGTTGAGAATCACTGATCTGATGCACAATCAGCCTGGGTTTAATGGATATGATAGGTATGTGTTAATTTGGGGCATGTCTTTGTAACCTGAACACTTCTCTTCCATCTGCCTGTTCCCAGATACCTGGCAGCCACTTCCCAAATTACCACCCAGAGGTTTATATTGCTTGTAAATGCCTAGCCAATAGCTCAAGCTTATTACTCACTAACTTACACTTAAATTAACCCATATTCCTTATTTACACTCTGCCACATGGCGGTACCTTTATTAGCATGGCACGTTCATCACCTACTTCTACTTCATCTGGCTGGTAACTCCTGACTCGGCTCTTCTTTCTGCCAGCATTCTCAGTTTGGTTGCCCCACCTATTCTTCTTGCTTGGCTACTGGCCAATCAGCATTTTATTAAACCAATTCGAGTGACGAGTCTTTATAGTGTGCAAGAGGATTATTCCACAGCGTGTCTCAGCTGAAAAACTGGAGAACTGTACACAGAACAGCAAAATCCGCCATCCTAGCCTGTTCTCAGACGGGTTGACAATAGGAAGCTGTGGCAGAGACTGATTCATGCCACAGGGTTGCAGAGTCAGGGCAATGCATAAGCTGCTGCTGATTCACACTGCAGTTAGGGTACCCATTAGTCAAATCATCCTCAGGGTCTGCTTGTCTGTGTATCTCATTGCTGTTCCAAAGCCAGGCAGCAGTAAACTGAAACATTATACTGATGATGGTCTGGAGAGATCACATAATCAAAAAAGAACATGCAACCAAGAATGTGGGACATCTCACCCAACAAAGAAAAGTCAATACATTTAAGGATGCAAATATAAGACATAAAGCCCAACTGCAACACTGTGGGTGCTGTCACCTAGGAGATATAGTCACATGTACTAAGGACGCATGTGTAGGTGTTGGACTATACACCAGGTTTAGTGGATGTTATTAAGTTTAAATCGAGAGCCTGGCATAACAATGAATATGGCTGAAAGCGAGTTAGCAGAAAGTTACTGTAAAAAAATTCATACATTACTTAGTTGTAATTACCATGAGAAAGATAGTGGGGGAAAGTTAAGGGACATAGATGACAGACCCAAATGTTGAAACTTTCATCTAAAAGCTGCTTCAAAAAGAAGAGAGGAAACAGAGGGATAGAAGTAACAAAAATATAGCAACATTTCCTAAGCTGGGAGAAAGATTAGAATATTTAGGGTCTGGGCTCTGTGGTAGAGCATGTGTCTTACTTAGCGTACAGTATATGATCCTCACCCTCCTCACCACACTACACACACATGCACAGACAAACTTACATGCTCATGTGTACACACACATATGTGCATACACACATTCCCACATGCATATATGTACACACACGAACACATACATGAACACACACACAAACACACACGCACACATACATGGACAGATAGACTTATATGCATATGTGCACACACACAGGTCTTTAGGGTGTTTTAATTCCAATATTTTCAATTTTGAAACTTTCATCGTTTTTTAGCAGACTTTTGCCTGGCTTGCTCTTCTTCCTGTATGATTTATAATTTTATTTGGGCGAGTTGTTCTTGAGACAGTTCTCCCCATATACCCTAGGCTTGCCTCAAACTTGTAATCCTCCTGCTTCGGCTTCCCAAAATGCTAGGATAACAAACTTGAGACACCACTCCTGGCTCAGAGGTGTAATTTTTGTTTGTGATCTAATCTTTTTCTTCTTTTTCCTGAGAATCATGGAAATATCCTGGGGTGAGTGTTGCATTGCCTTTTATTGGGCATCCCAGAAGCATCAGTAGCAGGACTTCAATTGTTAACTTTGTGAGTATAAATCCTACAATAAACTCATCTTACAAACCGGAGTGTGGCACACGCTTGGCTCTGCTCTCCCACTGGATGACTGGACTGGAGTGTGGCACACTCTGCTCTCTCACTGGATGACTGGCTATCTCTAGTTTATACAGATACAAACTTTCTTGCTGCCATCTTCAAGATGACGGAGTCTGGCCTCAAGATTTCAATTCTACCTCTTTACTTTGGAGACTATAACATTGCATATCTGCTCAAATGTGAAGTCAAAATCAAGTCTTTAGGTCCCTTTTCAAATCTGATTACCATTTCCCCCTTTATCAGAGTTCTTACCAGCCTGATTCAATGGTGTTTGTTGAGTGAGATGCCTCCCATTCTTGGGTGCATGCTCTTCTTTGATTATGAGATTCTAGACCATCATCAGTATAGCCTGTTTCAGTACTACAGCCTTGCTTTGGAAGGGAGCTAAAATATGCAGGTAGGTGTGGTGATTGTTTGTTTGTGCTCTACAAATAAAGCTTGCCTGAAGATAAGAGGGAGGGGCTAGCCTTTAGTTAACCATAGGGTCTGGAGGTCCGTACAAACAGACAAGAAGTGATATGGTTGGGCAGAGAGAGGAGTGTGGTCTCTTTGGGGCTGAGAGTTGTAGAGGTAAGTTCTCTAGTGGCTGCTGCTCTGCTTCTCTGATCTTTCAGCTTTCACCCCCTAATATCTGTCTCTGGGTTTTTATTATTAATAGCAATTAGAACTCATGAAACAGGTAGGGTCTGAGGATGATTTGACTAATGGGTACTAATGCAGTCAGCTTCACCCTGACTATAGAGCTGTTAAAATGACATGGCAGTGTGTGTGTGTGTTTTGACAATATTGTCCGATTACACACTGATGCAGAAACAAGCACCTTTCCTATTTTGGAACACAGGAGTTCTCTCCTTTATGATTATCTATATTTGGTTGTTTATTTTATACTGAATTTTGGCATCAAAACGGTCCACCATCAGCCTTTATCCACCACGACATAAGAGGCAGAAATCCCCAACACACAAGCATGACTCTTTGTAGTTTATTAAAATTCCCTTAGTGGAGATGAGGTGGAGGAGAAAAGACAGCTGTTGTCCGGATCAGAGGAATATTGATGTGCTTCTGCTCGTACACAATGCAACATACTTCCACCTAATTCTACATGTGTATATCATGGCACATCCAACATAACAAATCAGAAGAGTCATAGAAGCAATTTTTACCAAATTATCTAAACCAAGCTAGTGTGATAAATGATGCAGCCAAAACAATGTAGGAGGCCTTTCATCTCCTAAGTACTCATGAGTCTTTGATTTGTGCTTGTGTGTGTGACTGTACTGACAAATGCTTTGGGGTTTCACACTCTCAATTGTGTATAGAAGAGGTCTAAGTTTTAGAATAAGAAAAGGGACTTAAAATTTATAGAAAATTATCCTTAAATTGAACATTTAAGTGAGGTAATAGTAACGATGGCATTACAATGACCATTTATTGACCAATATGTACAATCTCATGCTCAATAACTTTATGAAATCTAAGGAGGCTGCACTGGCTGGTTTTGTGTGTCGACTTGACACAAGCTAGAGTCATCAGAGGAAGGAGCCTCAGCTGAGGAAATGCCTTCTTGAGATCCAGCTGTAAGGCATTTTCTCATTTAGTGATCAATAGCGGAAGGCCCAGGCCATGGTGGGTGGTGCCATCCCAAGCAGCTGGTCCTGGGTTCTATGAGAAAGCGGGCTGAGTAAGCCATGAGGAGCAAAGCCAGTAATCAGCTCTCCTCCATAGCCTCAGCATCAGCTCCTGCCTCCAGAATCCTGCCCTGTTTGAGTTCCTTTCCTGAATCCCTTCAGTGATGAATAGTAATGCTGAAGTGTGAAGTCAAATAAATCCTTTCCTCCCCAGTTTACATTTTGGTTATGGTGTTTCACTGCAGCAACAGAAACCCTGACTCAGACGGAGGTTAAATAACTTATGCAAGGCCACACAACTTTCGTTGTACAGTCAACATCCCAACCAGTGTGACTCTAGGGCTGTGACTAATGATTGAGCGAACTGGGCCTCTCCTTTGAAAGTCTATTTTTCTGTTAAGTTGTTTTGTTTATAAAAGAGACAGATATACTGTTTCATAATCTATCACTCATTGGGGCCACGTAAAACTGGGATGTACTATTTAATCTTTCCCCCTATTTATGTAAATTCTGTGTTCTGAGGTTCCTGATAACAGCAATGCCAGTGCCAAGTGCCTACATGACATTGGGGAAATCTGCCTACATTCCAGAGAGGACACTTTCATCTGAACACCAGAATTTGTCCTCACTTACCCTGGCTTTATTATTAGTGGGCTTAAAGGCCCGTGCCTGGTGAGAAGAGCTCGCCCTACAGTTGAGTGCAGTGCACCGGCGGTCCTCACGCACACCAGGCGCTGGACCTATCAGCCTGGGCTGCCTTCTGTTTCTCGTAAGCTGATCTAAGTCTGCAGCAGTTCTTGGGAATTCTGTCGGCCTGGGCCTGGTGAGGTCATTCTGTCTCCTGACGAGTTTCCTTTTTCTGGTTTTGGGGGCTGTTCTGATGAACATGACCCTAGAGCGTTCGGTAATATCTCTTGTCCCTTAGGAGCTATGGGCAGAGTCCGTGGCTTTATCTCTCTCTGCACAAAGGCTCCATGTCTCTGGAAAGGAAAACAAAGATGACATTATCCAAGGAAGCATGAACTGGAGCTGAGTGTGTGGGTAGTTTAAGTCCTGGTTGTGAAGGAACCTCTTTGTCTGCTTCTCCACTAACTGTCACTTCAGTCCAAAACTAAAGACACCACTGGAAGTTTTGGTGAGCCTTATAAACAGAGGGAGAATAGACTAGAGCAGAGAAGTAAAAAGCAGACAGTCACCGAAGCGTCTGTGCTTTCTGGTCGCCGCTACTTATACAAATACAACTATTTGCATGGAATTTTTTTTTTTTTGCTTTGTAGGCTGCTATGACTGCAAATGAAACTACAATCCATAGACTTGATGACGTTGTGTCCAAACGTCCAAAAGGATTCCTTACAATGAGCTATGAAAACAAACATCTGTTATCGTTAGACTTTCCAGCAACGACTCTTCAATTCTGTTCTGCTTATGAGAACATCTAAAATTTTATCAATATCGCTTTAAACCAGTGCTCTCAGTAAATATACCAAAGGCCCTGTGGTTCAAAATCATGACACCATCCTTGTTCTTTACACGCCACGAGCTGAGTCTACCTGCTGATGACTACATTTGTTTAGATAAACGTTTAGAAAGACAAATATGACTGGAAAGTTCTCCTGTGCATCAGTTCTATATTGTATTAAATAAATGCTTAGTTCTGAGCACTGCCTCACCTTTCCCTGGATAGGCTCATTGGGACTTTTCCTGGAATCATATTGATGTATAAAGGAGATGTATTCTACGAAATTGTTTTCAAGTTCTCCTGACGAACCCAGGCACGTAAGCGGAACTAGGAAAGATGAGAGGTATTTCAGTGAAATCAGTATGATAATTAGATTTGAATATGGAAATATAAATATTGTGCTATTTATCCTTTATGGAACTGTCAAAAAATGCCAGGCATGTGGTAGACTCCTTCAATCCTGGTGCTTGGAAGGCAAAGGGAAGCAGCCCCGTGAGTTTCAGGATAGCTTGCTCTACATAGTAGGTTCCAAGACAAGGTCAACAGAAATTCCTTAAGCTATCCAACCATAGCTATAATAATATGGATTCAGAATTTGTTCTGAATGAAAATATCTAAATAAAAAAATTAGTTTCACATATGGAATTGATAAAAATATTTAGTTTTATTTTATGTGGCTGAGCATTTTTCCTGCATCTATGTATATGCACATGTGTACCTGATTCTTTCAAAGGCTGGAGGAGGGTGTCAGATCTCCAAGGACTGGAGTTACAGAAGGTTGGGAGTCACTGTGCAGTGTTGAGAATAAAGCCCAGGTCATCTGGAAGAGCAGCCAGTGCTCTTAACCACTAAGCCATTTCTTCAGCGCCTGTTAGATATGCTTTTAAACAGACACCAATATGCCTTAGCGAAAGCAAAGTTGCTTGCCAAATTATTTCTGACAACTAGAAAGGATATGAGAGGTTTTCCGCTGAGTGTGTGCTCATGGCTAAGTGATTATGATGATGCCCAAAGAATTCTGTGCTGATGCCACTGGGACACTCAGGATGGGTGGCATTGCTGAGCACAAATTCTTTACTCTCCAACCCAGTAACAGAAGTTCCAGTTGTTTGCAATGTCCACCTGCTACTAACAATAAAAGAGTTGAATGAATTCTGCCAAAGAAAATACTTTTGATTCTCTTTTTAACAAATATAGACATGGATGTAAGAATTTGCATATCCCTGGCACATCTATGGAATAATGCGTAAGAAATTGATTCTGGTGGTTTCAGTAGGGAAGAAAATTGTGTAATTGAGGAAAGGTAGAAAGGGGTGGATTGAATTTTGATCATATATTTTATAGCTTTCAAATTATGTGCCTTATATATATAAACTATTAAAGTGTAACAAAATATAATCTTTACAGCTCATACTTTTACGCTGGAAGTGGTGGAAATATGCTTTAATTGCAGTACTCAGACAGGAGGTGGTGTGGGACATTGGTCTGTATTCTGTCAATTATATTTTAAATAAATGCCAATTGGCCAGTAGCCAGGCAGGAAGTATAGGTGGGACAATCAGACAGGAAGTAGAGGCAGGTCAATGAGAACAGGAGAATTCTGGGAAGAAGGAAGCCCATTCCTCTGCAGTTGTGACCAACCACAGAAGAAGCAAGATGTGACTGCCTTGCTGCAAAAGGTATCAAGCCACATGGCTAACATAGACAAGAATAATGGGCTAATATAAGTTATAAGAGTTAATAAGAGCTTGAGCTAATGGGCCAATCAGTTTATAGTTAATGTAGACCTCTGTGTGATTTCTTTGGGACTTAACAACTGCGGGAACCAGGCAGGACAGAAACTCAAACAACAAGGAGGAATACCACAAGTTTGAGGCCAGCCTATGCTGTATAATGAATTTAAGGCCAGCCTTGGATACTCAGTGAAACTCAGTCTCAAACAAAACAGAACAAAGTAAAATAACTCATGGTTTGTCCCAGTGCGACAGATGGTTGCCTAACATGGTGGTACAACCTTTGATGTGAATACCCAGGAGGCAGAGGCAGGTGTGTAGCCCAGTGAATATGAGGCTAGCCTGGTCTACATGGCAAGCTCCAGGTTAGCAAGAGTGATATAATGGAACCCAGTCTAAAACAAGCAAATGAACAGATTCTAATTCGGGCAAATAAATGAGAATGGAGAATATATACAGGATATAAGTGATAATATTTCCTTGGTTTCTAACTGAGATTAGCACTCAATTTCCAAGGACTTGTGAGCACACCAAGAAGAGCAGGTGCCAGCGACATAAGAGCTGCAGCACTGAGAAAATCCCATAATTTATATTTTTCTTGCATATTGGAAAAAGACTGTCTTTTTTATGAATACCATGTTTTCCCTATCTGAGCATCAATGCTTTCCCTAATCTTAGCAAGTGACAACTTCTTAGATAAAGCACAGTATCTCTGCACCTTAGAATTAAATAGTGAGTTAGTAGAGAAACCAAAGCATGAGCCGTGGTAGAGGACAGGCACGCCCTTGGGGGCAGCCACTTAGCTTTACGGGGGGGGGGGTTCAATTTCCTCTCTTCTAAAATGTACATAATTTGTATCGTAGTTTCATTTTCGTTACTCTGCTAAAATACCCTGAACAAAACGAACTTGCTCAGTTTCCTGTCCCAGGTTACAGTCTGTTATCTCAGAGACAAAGCGGCAGTGACGTAAGACTGGATCATCTTGCATCCCACAGCCAAGAGCAGAGAGAAATGAATTCCATCAGCTTCTGGCATTTAGCTCACACGTCTCACTCCTACACAGCCTCTGACCCATGCCCGGGAAATGGTCCTACCCACCGTGGGCTGACTCCCACATTCACTAGTACAATCAAGATAATCCCACATTTTCTTTTTCTTCTTCAAGGACTTGGTTTACTATTTTATAATTTTCTCATAAGAAAGTAAACCTCTGAAGAATGTTCTCTACCTAATGTGGATTAAATATATGAATATAGACTTAGAAAACAGCTTGATTTTATTGGGTTTATAATTTATCTCTTGGCTAAAAACATTCTACACATTTTTCCTTTCCCCATTTTTTTTCTCCCTGACCTCCAGTTTCTAGTATTCAGTGTAGCTTTGGAAACCCATTGTAAATTCTGTGGAAAAGATACATTTTAAAAGTCTTGCGAAGGCTTGCTTCATTCTTTTTTTAATTACATCTTTAAAATTTTTATTAATTAATCAATTAATTTTTACCAGATAAATCAGTTTCCACTCCTTCCCTCTTTTCCTTCCAGTCCCCCTCTCCAACTTTCCCCCAACAAATCCCTTTCCTTTCCCTTCAGGAAAGTGCAGGCCTTCCAAAACATACCAGTCAGCCATGGGATATAAGTTACAGCGAGACTAGGTACCTCTTCTCCCAAGGCTGGACAATCCTTTAGGAGGAAAGAGCAGGCAACAGAGGACTAATACACACAACTGCAACAGAGGGCCCAGATCAGTCCCATGCAAGTTTTTTTGGCTAACTGTTCCATCTGCATGAGCCTCCATGAGTCCAGGTCAGTTGCCTCTGTGTAGTTTTCCTGTGGTGTCCTTGACCTCTCTGGCTCCCATAACCCTTCCTTAAACAGGATTCCCGCAGCTCTGCCTAGTGTTTGACTGTGGGTCTCTGCATTTGTTTCTAGTAGTTGCTAGGTGAAGCCTCTCGGATGATAATTGGGCTAGGCAATGATCTATGAGTATAGCATAATATTACTAGAACATTTCATTGACTTTTTTTCTCTCTTTTTTTTTTCCAGTCATGTTTGGTTTTAGTCTATGAGCTGTCCAGACTCTGGGTTCTGGTCTTTCAGGCAGTAACAGGAAGGGGTTTGCTCTCATGGTATGGGTCTCAAGTCATTGGTTGGCCACTCCCATAATTTCCAAGCCACCTTTACCCCAACATATCTTGGAGGCAGGGCAAATTGTATGTGACTGGATTGGGGTACCAATATCTCCACTGGAAGTCTTGTGTGGTTACAGGAGATGGCTGGTTCAGGCTCTGTATCTCTTGCTGCTAGGAGTCTCAGTTAGGGTCATCCTCAGACTCTTGGGAGTTTCCATTGCACTAGGTTTCTAGCTGACCCCAGAGATGCTCCCTGATTCCTGCTGTCTTTCCCAGTACTCTTTCCCCCGACTCTCCCCTGACCTTGCTCCTTCCTGCTCCTGTGCCCACCCTTCCTATCTACCTGTGTTATCTGTTCTATTTCTCCTTCACAGTGAGAGTCACGTGTTCCACCTTGAGCCTTCCTTGTTACTTAGGTTTTTGAGTCTGTGGATTGTAGCATGGTTATCTTTTACTTTATGGCTAATATTCACCTATATGTGAGTACACACCATGTTTGTCTTTCTGGGTCTGGGTTACTTCACTCAGGATGATCTTTTCTAGTTCCATCCATTTGCCACAAATTTCATTGCCTTTTTTTTTTACAGCTGAGTAATACTCCATTGTGTAAATGTACCACATTTTCTTTATCCATTTTTCTGTTGAATAGCATAAACCTTAAGGAAGCTTCGCAGCTTCTGCTCTTTGCATTCTGGGACACTTGAGCTGCTAAGCAAGAAGTCCAGTGACCTCGAGAGGCCAGCTACATACAAAGATCCAAGAGAAGAGGACTAGCTGTCCTCAGCTGCCAGCTGAGGGTAATCCTCAAGCCTGCCTCTGCAAAGGAACGCTGCCTCACAACCCAGGTTCGCACTGTAGAACACTGAGCAGGTAAGATCTGCATTCTTTGAAGCAATTAAATTTAAGGTAGCTTCTAACAGAAATACACCAGAAGAAAGGGAATTGAACTAATTAGAACGAATCATCGTGTATCTCGCTTTGCTTTCTATTGCTATGATAAAGACCATGACCAAAAGCAAGTTGGGGAAGGAAGGGTTTATTTGCCTTCTATGTCTTGATCACTGTCCACAATGAAGAGAAGCCCAGGCAGGAAAGCAAGCTGGGCAGCAACTGAAGCAGAGACCATGGAGGAATATCCTTTACTGACTTGTTTCCCGTAGCTTACTCAGCCTGTTTTCTTACACAACCCAGGGCCACCTGCCCAGGGATGGCCCTCTCCACAGCAGGCTGTGCTGGGCCTGCCCACATCAATCATCGATCAAGAAAATGTACCACAGGCTTGCCTGCAGGCCAGTCTGAGGGAGGCATTTTCTCAGTTGAGGTTCCCTTGTCTCAGACAACCCTAGCTTGTGTGGAGTTGACAAAACACTACCCAGTGCGCCTTGTAAGCCTCGATCTAGAACCTTTCACATCTAAAAAATACTGGTTTCGGAAAGGATCCATTTCTCCACAGGAACCTACAAAGGAAGAGGACAAGCTGTTTTCTGGGCCTCTGCTACTCCCGCATTCTACCTATGAAGTGACACAGAAGTACTCACCTCAACTGTGTGGACAGGAGACTTTCTAAGTGGAAGATGGCAGACGTTCAGACTCTTGGTGGTTCTGCTACTTAAGAGTCCAAGTTCAGTGCTGGAGAGATGGCTGAGAACGGAAGAGTGTTTGCTGTTCTTGCAGACGACCTGAGTTCAGCTCCCGCATCTACGTGGTGACTTACAGCTATGTGTGACTCCAGTCCAGGGGCTATATAAACTCATGGGACTTACAGCTATGTGTGACTCCAGTCCAGGGGCTATATAAACTCATGGGACTTACAGCTATGTGTGACTCCAGTCCAGGGGCTATATAAACTCATGGCGATGTACATAAACTCTCATAACATAAATAAAACACACCCTCAAAAAAAAAAAGAGAGAAGAATTCAAGAGGGCAGGAGATGGCTCGGTGGTTAAGAGCACTTGCTGCTCTTGCAAGCGACCTGAGTTTGGTTCCCAGGGCTCACGTCAGGAGGCTCACAACCCTCCATGACTCCAGCTCCAGAGAAACGGACAACTCTGGCCTTTATGGGCATCTCTCTCGCATACCCACATGCAGGCACTCATAGCTACATAGAATTAAAAATAATATTAAAAAATCTTTTAAAATGGAACTAAATTGGATTCGGCTAATTTCTTAAATGAAGTCTTATTAAATGAGAACTCTAAATACAAGCCAAAGCCTATAAAGAACGTTTGAGATCCACTCTTGGAAACAAGTCAGTGTTGGTATCTAGCCACTGATATCTCATCAACAAAGCTAGGATTCACTCAAACGTGCAACTTGTCCCTTATATTGGTGTGAACATAACAGGTTTGGTTTTGGTTTTTGAGACAGGGTTTCTCTGTGTAGCCCTTGCTGTCCTGGAACTCACCCTGTAGACCAGGCTGGCCTTGAACTCGGAGAGCTATCTACCTCTGCCTCCCGAGTGCTGGGCTTAAAAAGGTGTGTTGACCGCCGCCCAGCTGTAACTTAGCAGTTTTAATTGGAGAACATTTCTTAACTCTTTATGGCTACTTATGAAACATCAGTAAACATTTTCCTCTTGGAAACACCACTCTTCTCAGTAGAATTCATTTGAGTCCTACATAAAAATATCACAAATGTAAAAACTGTAGTTCTCATGATATATTTTGGGTGTTTTCATTTGTGTGTGTATATGTATGTGTTTGTGTGTGTGTATATGTATGTGTTTGTGTGTGTATATGTATGTGTTTGTGTGTGTGTCAGTGTGTATATGTATGTACGTGTCAGTGTTTGAGTGTATATGTGTGTGGTGTATGTATATATGTGTGTATGCATATGTGTGTAGGAGTGTGCATGTGTATATATGTATGTATGTTTGTATGTATGTGTTATGTGTGTGAGTGTGGGGGCATATGTGTTCAAGTGCCTACAGCAGCGAGAGAAGGGTTTCAGATCCCGCATGTGCTGACGTAACAGATTGTGAGTGAGGGCTATGGGTGCAGAAGGTGAACTCAGGTCCTTTGCTAGAGCAGTAAGTGCTTTTAATTGCTGAGTCATCTCTCCAGCTCCATGTAGTGGTTTGAATGAAATTATCCCCAATAGCCTCATATATTTGAATACTTGGTGGCCAGTTGGTGGAACTGTTTGGGAAGAATCAGGGGGTGTGGTCTTGTTGGAGGGGGTGTGTCACTGGGGGTTGGCTTAAGTCATTTCCGGCTAGCTCTCTCTCAGCCTTGTGGTTGTCGTCTCAACGTGTAAGCTCCCCACTACTGCTCCAGCACTATGCCTGCCTGCTTGCCATGTTCCCCACCATGGTGGTCATGCTTACCTTCCGAAACTAAGACAAATTCTTTCTTCTAGAAGTTGCTTTGGTCATGATTTCTCTTCTCAGCAACAGAAAAGAAACTAAGATGCCCCATATGCCAGATTTAAAATAATAAATAAATAAACAAATGCAGCAGAAAGCATACATTTTGGCCCCCCAAAAAACAATAAACTAAAACCCATCTTAGGCAAGTAATTTTATCACTGGGTCTAAATCTGTAACTCAAAAGAACATTAAAATACAAAAAGTCATAGGTTAGCAGTCAAGGGTTTATTCCAACCAAAAATGCCACCCTTTACCAATTCACCAATTAGATCAACTTTTCCAAATTACGAAGTTTTATAATACAAATCCAAAATACGACTGGATCTTACAGGGACTCAGACATGATGAGGCACGGCCATTTGTGAACTGAGTGTGGGTGGCAGCCAGGGAGCTGTGTGGTGGTGTAAAGGGCACTTTCACTGTCAGCACAAGATAACATTGCTGAAATGCCAGAGATGAGGCGTAACGGTGTGGGCTGAGGGAACAGAAAGATGTGAGGTTGCTTCTTGCTGGCCTTGGTACATGCTGGTATAGTGTGTATGCTATAAAAGACTGGTACACAGCTGAAGTTTTACACAACCCAAAATGTTACAATAAACTTTTTCACTAATAACAAAACACCTCCTGCATAGGAATTGTTTCAGGTCAATGTTGGGGCTTTTTCTTTGTTAGTTTAAATTTGAATTCAGTTTATTGAGTAATATGTAGTATTCATCTAAGAAGGTATAGTCAATCGTTTAGCATTTGACTGTATATTCATTTGGTTATTCAAACTACTTATTGAGTTTGATCACTATGCTAGAACTTAGGATATAATAATGAACTTAGTAATGGGGAATACCAATAAAAGAGGGAGGGGGAGAGACAGATAGACCAAAACACAGACAGAAAGACACACACACAGACAGAGAAAGAGAGAGAGAGAGAGAGAGAGAGAGAGAGAGAGAGAGAGAGAGAGAGAGAAAGAATATGATAGGTTTTAAAAACTAAATTCCAATCCAGTACCTAACAGTACAATACAATAACTAATGACTCACATGCCCACCATTTATTATTATTATTATATAGAAGCACTGCGGTAGAACTTCAAATGGTGTTTTACTTAGTTCTAGTGCCAATCCTACAATATTATCTAATTATGTTTCTGTTCCCTTAAGAGCCAAGGAGAGTTTTGTTTCTTTCTTAGTAAGTCAATGCCTGATTCCACCAGAAAGTGTTCTAGTGCCCGTGCCACTTAAACCTGCTAGGTTATGATTTCCCCCGAGAATCTACAGATGTGAGCTCGCTGAGCATGTACTAATGAGCTGCTGGACTTCACATGGATTGTTTCTTAAATAGTCACAGTTTTCTTGTTTTCGTATTGAAAGTTTGAGAATCTTCTCTTCATAATTTGTTTTGCTGTTTCATGATATGAGGGTCTATGTTCTTTCTTTCAGATCCAGCTACACCCAGTGCACCCTTTCAATGCCTTTTACAGGGTGATTTCTTTACCATTTCATTTCAGAGGCTGAGCAGAGTGTTAGCTTTGAGCACAGACCCTGGAACCAGCTACCGGCTGAGCCAGTCATCTGCTTTCATCAAGTTACTTAAACTCTGTGCTAGCTGAAGGTGCCACCCTGCAATCTGCTGCTCTAATGTATTGATGATTGTTAATAGAGCCTGAAAAACAGTAGATGGTGTGGAAGTCAGATTGGAGGTGTCAGGAAAATTAAAAATGGAGCTGTCACATGACCCAGTTGTACCACACTTGGGTACCCAAAGTTGTCTAAGTCAGCACACCACAGAGACATTTGCGTATCCATGTTTATTGCTGCACATTCGCAATAATCAGGAAGGAATAGAACCTGTCTAGCTATCTACAGATGAGTGCATGATGAAGGTGTGGTACATACACACAAAGGAATATTATGCAGTCATGAAGAAAAAAATGAAACCATGACCTCTGCAAGAAAATGGATAGTATAGAAATTAAGTGAAGCAAGCAAAACTGAGAAAGGCAAACAGCACATGCTTTCTTTCATGTGAGGAATCCAAATTTGAAGTGTATGTGCACGAGAGAGAGACTATACATATGTATGGAGGTCATAAAGTTAGAAAGGGGCCATGAAAGGGGAGCTCCTAAGGGAAGGGGTGGGGAAGGTAATGGAATGATTGAAAGCAGAAAATGGGGGCTCTCAGGGAGAATGGGAACTGGTGGGGGAGGGGGGAGAAGAGGAGGAGGGAGGGGAGTGAAGGAAACTATTTAGACAAATGCACCATGAAACCCTCACTGTTGTATGAGTGGATGCAAGGAAAACATTCTGAGCTTCCTTACACAGAGTATTAAATATTTTCAGATCTAAAATGATTATACCTAAGAATGTCATGATAGCAAACTGAGTCACATTTTATTAAAACCATAATGCTAACAAGAATTAACAAAGGATTCCTTTTAGAGATCTTGAACACTCTGACTTCTGTGATTTGGTCCGTCTAGATGAAGATACATAGATCAGCTGGATCGAAGATCACAGCATAAGAAAGTAGGAAACGCTCACATGCAGCATGAGGTGAGATTCCAGTTAAAAGAGGTCCTTTCTCCACCAGAAGCAAAGTCTCATCGCCTCTCACTCCAGGGAAATGGGCCTGGAGGGCATCTGCACCTGATCTTCTCTACCAGTTACCAGCTTCTCCGCCCAGTTGGCTAACCTGAACCAAGTCCCTTTGCCTTTGTATGTCTTCACATCATACAGCTCTGTCCAAATCAGGACACATGGGCTCAGTTAAATGTCTCTGGATCTCCATTTCCTTATGAGACTCCTAGTTCTCAAAATGAAAAAGTGCTTTTAAAAATGTGTGTGCTTTCCTCTTGTTGATCTTCATGTTAATTTAATTTTTAGGCCCAACAAAAGTCCCTAAAAGGGTAAGGTAAAATTCTGCATCTTATACTGTCTTATCTGAAAACTGAGAATGACAATTTTATTGCTACAACCTTGAACTACATACAACTGTTTCTCGACATTCCTAATGCTGTGACTGTTTAATGCAATTCCTCATGTTGTGGTGACCCCCCAACCATAAAATTATTTTTGTTGCTATTTCGTAACTGTAATTTTGCTACTGTTATAAATTGTAATGTAAATATCTGAATGTGACCCCTGTAAAAGGGTCTTTTGACCCCAAGGAGTTGTGACCCACAGGTTGAGAACCACTGCTTTATAGTTAATTTGAGAATAAAATCAGCGTTTATGTTTGGAAAGTTCTATAAAGTACCTGACAAACAGCATGTTCTCAATAAATGCTATGTTTCAGTCATTATTGCTCCTTCATTTTACTCCTTTCTGTGGTGATATTTTGTTTGTGTATCTAACAAATAAAGCTTATCTGTAGATCAGAGTGCAGAGCTAGTTACTAGTTAAGCATAGAGACCAGGCAGTGGTGGCACACACCTCTAATCCCGGCACCTGGGAGGAGGAAACAGGAAATGATATGGGGGGAGAGAGGAAACAAACAGGAGCTCGCCCCCTTTCCGGCTGAGAAGTTGGCGAGTTGAGGTGGCTGTGACTGGCTCCTTTATCTCTGATCTTTCAGCCATGATATCTGACTCTGGGTTTTTATTACTAAGACCAATTAGAATTCGTGTTACATCTTTCAGAAAAGAGCGCCAAAAAGATTGAATTTCCTGATGGTCTCTCCACCTGGGTTCTTTTCTCTCACACTTTTTAGATTTTTTGTTTTGTTTTATGCTCTTAATGCTTCCTTGTCTTTACCCAGGGAAATTATCTTGGCGTAATTCTGTTTTGGCTGTCCACTCATGATTAAGAATAGAAGGACCAGAACGATTTTCCAGTACACCCAGTGTGATAGTTATTGTCTGGCTAAAAGTCTAGGCTCCAATAGTCTTCATTTTAAAAAAAAGAGTTCTCTACTACTTATATGTATGTGTGTGCCTGTGTGAGTTTATGTGTACCATGTGCATGAAGGAGCCTACAGAGATGAGAAGACGGCATCAGACCCTCTGGAAGTGGAGTTTCAGGTGTGAACTGCCATGTGAATGCTGGAAGCCAAGCTAGTGTCCTCTACAAGAGAAGGAAGTGCTCTTTAGTCGCTGAGCCATCTCTCTAGCTCTTAGTAGTCCCTTTTTTCCTTCCTTCCTTCCTTCTTTCCTTCCTTCTTTTCTTCCTTTTATCCTTCCTCCTTTCCTTCTTTTCTTTATTAATTTTGAGATGGAGTCTCACTATAAGTTCCAATTGGCCAAGAACTTGCTATACTGACCAGGCTGGCCTTAAACTCACAGAGACCAACTTGCCTCTAACTTCTGAGCATTGGGATTAAAGGTGTGTGCCATATGCCTGGCTCTTTGGTAGTTAAGGTTAAGACAGGGTAGAAGCTGCTGTGGCGAAAGCCTGACTTGGAGTGATGCTCTCCTGTTTCCTTCGTTCCTGTCCTCTCCTGTGTCTGCTGACATGCCGGAGGTTCCATCTCTAGATCTGCTTTTCTCCTCCACATTTCTTTTTAGGCATTCCTTCTTTGTCTTTGACCCATCAGTAGGCTTCTATTCTCTCTCCCACACACTCCATAAAAATTTCCTTCCATTCACTTTATTCTTATTTCTCTGTTATTTCATATTCTTAGGAGGCAGAAAATGGAGCTGTCTGTACTCACTCTAAATCATGAGTCAGAAGCAGAAAATTTCTTTCTAAAGGAGAGGCCATGGTCAGAGATGACTAGTTAGCCCTTTACATGAACCCCCTACCCTGGAGCTAGGAATTATGCATGATACATAAGATTATTTTCTATTTTTTAATGCTGTGACCTTTGGTCTAGCTAACCTATGTATTTTCAGCCAAATAGACCAAATCACAGAGGTCAGAGCATTAAAGATCTTTAAAAGGAATCCTTTGTTGACTCTTACTAGCATTATGGTTTTAACAAGAAGTGACTCAGTTTGCTATAGTGATAGATAAATCATTTTAGATCTAAAAATATTTAATAATCTGTAATGATATTTCCTAAGTTATGCATTTTAAGCACCAATCATGACGTGATCTAAAAATAAGAATGAGATGATTAAAAAAAACAGGGAAATATGCTTTGGAAATCATTATTCTTATTCTTAGAATACGGATATTCTACAGGTTAATTTTTTATTTAACTTTTAAATTCATAAAATTTAATCGACTAATTCTTCTTTTGTGAGCACTTTCTATAAAGATCAATAACAATTAGCATCTTGTTTTTTGTTGTTGTTGTTGTTGCTGGGTCGAAAGGCTGTGATATAAAGTGACTTAAGAGAAAAAGGCTTCATTTTGGTTTATAGCTCCAGAGGACTGAGCCCATTGTGGCAGGGAAGGCATGGTGGCAGGTGTTTGAAGTTGGCCAGTCACACTGCATTGATAGTCAGGAGTTGGAGAGAGATCAGGAAGCTGGGTTGGACTACTCTAAGGGGTGGGGCCTCCACATTCGGAAGGCTTTACAAAGACACCACTGGCTGCAGATCTGTTCAGACACACCAGCTTAGGAGGGACATTCCACCCCCACAATCAGCACTCCTCAGATTATACTTTGAGATTCTGCCCTTTAGGGTTAGATGTTATTTCAATAGTTACAGTTTTTAGAATTTGGTGGCAAAACTGGGCAGAGCGTTCCAGAGTTTCTGACTTGGAAGCTGGTGTGACTAATGTCGGTCCAGTGTCTGGAGATGTGGGGTTCCCTGGGAGGGACTAACAGCCTTTCCCGGGCCCTCTTGGCTGTCCATGTATTTTCAACTCCTGTAGAGAGATCATTTTCTCAGGAGGTGCCTAACACATCTTAATACAAGTTTTACCGTGGCTGACCTTACCTATTCCACAAGAAGGCTTTTGCATCCTGTTGTGTCTGACCGGCAACACCAGTGGGCAAGCTGGCATTTGAAAGTCACTTCGCTGGGTGCTCTTGGTGTCATAAGGTGGCTTGGAGACAGGTTCTTTCGCTTCACTATGGAACCACCATTTTCTCTTCACAGAAGAAAAAAAAATAAAAGCACACTGTCAAATGATGATGAAGATTTTCGTTTGATGCTTGAAGTCTATGAATATTCAATTATACAATGTAACAAGGTATTAGTCTAGAATTAAAAGATTATTCACTTTTTCTGTGTATGGTGTATGTGTATGTCTGTATGTGTGCATGTGCATGCATGTGGAGAACATGACATCAGGTGTTTTCTTGAGTCGCACTCCCATTTTGTTTATTGAGACAGGGTCTACCACTCAACCTGGAGCTCACTAATCCTGCTGTGTGGGTGGCTGGTGAGCTTCAGGGACCTGCCCATATCTGCCTTCCCCTTCCATGCCTTTCCTGTCCTTGTCCCCACTGTTGGCATTACAGGCATGCCCATCTTGGGGCTCCAAGTTCATGGTACCACAGCAAGCACTCTACTGAGACTGTCTCCAGGGATTCCTAAATACAGAAGTCAGTGTTTTCACAAGGGTGCTAGCTTGTAAATGGTAAAACAGTTACATATTTTAACTGAAATATATCTGCTCAATTATTACACTACCTTCTAGTAATAAAGTCATAAAAATTAACACAGTAGTTATATTTCTTTTTTCTTTCTTATATTTATGTTTTATTTATATACTATACACATATGTTAACATGATTTAATCTAAAAATTATGTCCTATTCTAATGTATTGTCTAAAATGATATTTTGCAAAGTTGTTAGTCCATGACCCACCCCACATAATGGAATACATTTTAAATCCTACAAGACTATGTAATGTTATATATATATGAAAGTGAAAGACAGGCACCATGGAATTTTTGTTATGATTATTGTAGGACGTTCATCCTAGTTTACATCTCTCTTCTATTTCATGTCACAATTCTGAACACAACTCACACTGATTTATAATTCATAAACCTGTATTTTTGTACTAAAAAAAACTGCCCTAAGGGAAACGATCTCCAGTGTTTCTACACAGTGTAACTGCTGTGTAGAAGAGAGAACTGATGGGTTCTTAGCATCCGGGACCATTCAACCCTCAGAAACTGGGAGCGCAGTGAGCTGTTAGTCCCGTCTGACGAAAACACTAAAACTGCTTGGTAGAGGAAGAGAGGCCTTGAAGGCAACCCCATGCCTGGAAGTCTGGGATCTGATTAGGGTTCAATGTGATCTTAGGTTTAAGAATTAAATGTTGCACTGGTGAGAGGGCTAAGCAGGTTAGAACACTTGCCAGGCGTGGCAGTTTAAGATGAAAATGTGCCGCGCAGGCTCAAGAATTTGAATAGTTGGTCGCCAATTGGTGGTGCCGTTTGGGAAGCTTTTGGAGGGGCTGCCTTGCTGGAGGCGCCTTTGAGAGTTTAAAGCCTCGCTTCTCTTCCTGCTTGCTTTCTCTGCTTTGCGCTTGGCTTTGGGGATGTGGGCTCTCAACTTCATGCCTGCCTCTTGCTGCCCTGCTTCCCGGCCCACAATAGGCTCTTATCTCTATGGAACCATAAGCCAAAAAAAAAAACAAAAAAAAAACAAAAAAAAAACCCGAAAAACAAAAAACAACCCAAACAAAAACAAACAACCCACACTCATTCATAAGTCACTTTTGGTTATGTTTTGTCACAGCGACAGAAACCAAGCCACCCTGGTCAGCTGGGTTTGACCGCAGAACCCACAGTAGAGGGATAGAGCTGGCTCCTGAGGCTGCCCTCTGACCTCACACGTGCGCCGCGGCATACCAACCTGTTCACACATAAAAATCAGCTATGAATCTATACTAAAAAACGTCCATAATATGATTTAAGAGGAGTGAATATGTGATTACAATAATTAGTTCTGACAATCAAACCTCCACCGATACGAAAGGAGAGGCATTCCCAGGCCCATTCCACTTAGCCCCACAGGAGTCCATTCTCAAATCAGTTTAGCTTCTAAAAAGACACGCATATATCTAAGAAGTGCATATTCAGGAGAAAGTCTAATGGGGTCAACTTGACGGACACTGTTCAGAGTTTAGAAATAGAGTAAAATCGTAAGAATGCCAAAGACGGCAAAAATATTGTTTTGGGGGGATGGGAAGCAAGCAGTAAGGAAGCACAGCAACATGGAAGGAAGCACGGCTGCGACCAGAGTCAGAGCTACGCGCTCCCGGAGGTTTGTTAGGAGGCGTTCTTAGACCGGGAGAGAGGGATGCACATGCACCAGAGGATCGAGAGCAGAACAGGGCCCATGGGAAGCGGATTTCAGTTTCTTAAATCAGTACCAGTTTTAGGCCAGCAGCTTGCAGCCAAGAGTGATGAAATGGTGGGCAATCGTCAACACGTTTCACAGAAACTGAGGACCTAGGAAAATCAGGACAATAGACTGAAAGTGACTCATGTCAATATTTCCAGGATGAGCTGAAACATGGAGTTTGAAGTTAAGACTACTTAGTATAGACCTTAAGAAAATTCTAGAACAGATTACAAACAGATGGTGTCTGCTCACTATCTGGTTAAAAATAGTCATTTGCTACTGGTCTCGTATTTCCTGCTTTCTCCTCCATCCCATAATTATGACAACGCTTGTTATGCCCAAATTCTAGAATGTATGTGCCTTATTTTACTTACTTTCAGCATAAGTCTGAGGCGGGCGCGTCCCTTTACAGATGAGAAAGGGCAGAGAGGTTAAGAAGCACCTTCAGGGACAGCACTAGTCAGCAGCGGGCAGCTGACTAGTGTGTGTCCTCAGTTCTGAGCTCTGAGTTATTCCCAGCACGTGGGAGGCTAAGGCAGATAAACATAGCACTAAGGGTGTTAGTCTGTGTAGCCGGACCACCATGGATGGGGTACTTTATAATGTAGGTACGTTTATTGGCTTTCAGTTCTGGAGCCTAAGAAGTACAAGAAGGCAGCCAGGTGAAAGAAAGGCTGAGAAGGCTAGCGTTGCCCTTCATGACAGAACAGAGTCTACCCATGAAGACCTTTGAGGCCTAGGTCTCACCTTCAGTACTGACAGTGACATTTAAATTTCTACATACATTTTAGAAGAGACATACTTTGAAACTATAACTGTAACTACTCCGAGGAAGTTTTCCTATAAAAAAGATCATAAGACAGATCCTTATATCATCTATTTTTGGTGAGCAGAAACTTATTTTTCTAGTACTCAGGTAACTGGAAAATTGACTCTGGGCAAAGAAACCATTAAGGCATTTCTGGACTTTCATGTTTATCCCTAGAACATAATGCAAGCAGAGATTTTGAGTTCACCTTCAAGTAAAATTCCTTAAGAATTTTATCAAAATCATCTAATTTCACAGATATAAAGGAAATAATGAACACTTTTTCCTAATGTCTGATTGGTAAAGGAAGACTCTGTAGTTGGAGTGCTTTCAAGACTGTTGGACACTAGATGCAGTTTCTCTTCAGGGGCACCTTCTTTCCTTTACTTTCCTGTTTTGGACACTCTTCCCCATACCTGCAAAGCGTGGTCATGAGAACATGTATGCACCAATGCATGTGTGCATGCCTTTTGATTCAGGTGTTTTCTCACAAGATGCTATGAGATTAATGAAATAGAGGCTCCCTGCCATCTTACCTCATTCTCAGGAGAAAGGTTAATAGAAAAAGTCAGTGCTCCACGGCCACTCTAACGTTGCATTGATTGGATTTGGCGATTATTTTATGGCAAAATAAACCTATCTGGGAAATGTTGCAGTGTGTGATAGCTTTGTCTAGGCTTTGGAGGGCAGGCTATGTTTTACAGATTGTAAAGAGGGCACTGCCTAAGAGAGTTGTTCCCCATTTGGAGCTTTGAGCTCTAAAAGGAAGTTAAAAAGATAGTCTAAGGCCTTTCCCTTAAGCCCCAGGATGCTAGTATATGGGGCTCCATTTTGGGGAAATACCAACATATTCCTGATGGTAAAGATCTCTATAACCTTCTGACCCTGAAAAAATTTGATTGTTGCCATATGGATCCAATGGTCACATTTAGAAGTCAGCTCAAGGAGATTACTATTATAGAATACTATGTTAATATATATTATATATTATCTGCAAGCTTTCAGATATGTTTTAGTAAACATTGCTATCTTCCATTCCCTTGGTAAATCATGGGATATTCCTGAGACAATAGGTGGTAAATACAAGAAGAACATTCTAGAGAAACTAGTTCAGTGAATGCAAGAGGTTGTAGGCCTAGAATCATAGTTGCAGCCGTAGCTGTCTGGCTAAGACCACAGGTGGTGACAGAGCCAGGTGGGGCAGGTTGTTGTGACACACACCTTTAAACCCAGCACTCGGGAGGCAGAGCAGAGCTCTGTGAGTTCATGGCCAGCCAGCCAGGCAGCCAGCCAGAGCTACACAGTAATTTCCTGTCCGAAACAACAAAACCACCTCCACCACCTCCATCACCACTACCACCACCACCATCACCACCACCACCTCAATCACCACCACCATCACCACCACCACCACCTCAATCACCACCACCATCACCACCACCATCACCATCACCACCATCTTGGCTGGCAAGCTGAGGAGTACTCCTGTGAGGGACTT
>PVIU01007562.1:0-17352 GCA_004026605.1 Ondatra zibethicus | reverse complement strand
ACAATCTTCTCAAACAGTAGATACCAGGGAGGTGGAAAAATAGCTTTTTAAAAGCAACTCTTAACGTCTCCTGTAACAGTCACTTCTAAGTTGGTTCTGTGGAACGCCAGTTCTCTGATGTGTTTATTAATAGGCATTACACAGAAGGAGTTCCTGTAGATAAAACTATCTGGGAACTGGTGAGCATTTTCAAGCAAATTCAAACACGCTTATCACAGGATTTCTGGGACTTTTATTTACGAGTGAGAACTATGACTCTCTGAAAAAAGGTATTTAAAAATAAACCTTTGACTTCACTTTGGAAACATATTTTTTTTCCAAGCAAGAACTAGTGTTCTGAAAACTACACTTTGAGGAACAGCAAGCCAGTGCAGTCTGCCTGAAAGTGCCAATGTTTAGAAATTAAAAATAGAGTTTTCCTGTTGTTAGACTAGCTTTAAAGAAAAAGCAAAACAAACAACAGCAGCAAACCAGTTTTCCTCCTTCTACCACCCATAATTTTATGTCTTTAGGTAGAAATATATATGATCCTTTCTTTTTAAAGTCTTGTAAACCAATAAAACTAAATGCCAGGTGTGGTAACACACAGCTGTAATCCCAGCACTCAGGAGTCTGAGGCAGGAGGACTTCAGGTTCAACGCTTGGGCTATCTACATAGGGAGACACTACTCTACATCAGGGTCCTACCAAACTAACCAGCCAAACATACAATCAAGCAGTCAGTGCTGAGGTCTAAATGTTCTACCATACCATTAGATAGCAGTTAAAATATGTAGGCAGCTTGATTTTATTTTAAAGTCAGCATTACTATATTTTAATTGCACTACATTTTAAAAAGAAATGTCATCTTGAATGAAAGAATGAAGTTTACATACTTGTGAAATAAAAATGAGTCTTCTTTAAGTTCTTGGAAATTGGGGGCATTCGCGAGTTCATTGTTGCTTTTGGTTTTGTTTTGAAACATGAACATTCCCTTCCCTGTGTAGCCAATCCCTCTTTACCTGTGATGCCTTTCTCTCTGTGCTTGGCTCCATTTCAGACTTGCTTAGGCCAGTTCTTAACAGTAGCATGAACAAACGGTGAGTATACTGCGCTTGCCAGCTAGCTGTGCTGATAGCCCATCCTAACATCTGTGGTGTTTTCCACAGTACCTGCAGGCTAGAGGAAATTATTTGAGATTCGTTTTTCAAGCTTCTCTTTTTCTTTCTATTTTCTGACCCAGCTTTGTTCCCTTAATATCTCCACTGTGTGTGTGTGGGGGGGGGAGTGAGTTAGATTCAACTCTGAGCTAGCACTCAGTCCCTGTTAACATAGGAACAGTAGATGACCTCAGTATGGAGGGTCCCCCAGACAATTTCCATTTACATATGATGTAAGACCAGAACTCCACCTAGTCAGAGAGGAGGAAGATGTGGAACAAGGTGAGTTGTCTGAGACCACTCAGATAGCACACTTTTCCTTCCACAAATAGCCTGCTGGAAAACACATACATGGGAAAGTGCAGTATTCTCAGCAGTGGAGACAATGGACTTCTGTGACTCAACACTGCTAGGGCTCCTCCTACAGAAAGCAGCTGTCCGTAGGATACAGTCGGCCCTGCAGTCCCGTGATCGTGCGGATCAGACTGCCCCTAAGAACAGTTGCTTAGTCCATGCTTCCTTTGTGTATCATGGATGTTCTATATGGTGGCCACTTCCTCACTAAAAACCTTTTTGAGACTTTTTCTGATCACCTATTTAAAAACACAGCTCTGGGCCAACAAGATGGCTCAGTAGGTAAAGGCGCCTGCCACTAAGTCTGACGACCTGAGGTTGCTCCCATAGGACTCAATGGAAGAAGAAAATAGACTCTTTTAAGTCTCTCTCTCTCTCTCTCTCTCTCTCTCTCTCTCTCTCTCTCTCTCTCTCTCTCTCTCTCTCACACACACACACACACACACATACACACACAGAGTAATAAAATTAAAAGAGAAACACAATTGCAAATCTCCCGCCAGCAGGCCTTCTGTCTCTCTTGTCAGCCCACACCACCCAATATCCTAGCTAGCTTACTATGTGGCTCATTCCTCCATTAGACTATAAGCAGCCCAAGGTCAGGGCATTTCCCCATTTATTTGGCTCACTCCTGAATCCCCGGCATCTAGAAAGGGGCTTCACCAAAGTATCGACTTTAACTGTTGTGTAATAGTTTCCTCACGGATTAAAACATTCCATCCTATAGGAAGCTCTTGAAACGGGAAGATAAATAACTCAAAATGGCTTCAGAAAGTCTCTGAAACTGACCGCATTGACTAGGCCCCTCCCTAGTGTAAGTAATAAACCAAGAGTAAGTAATAAAGACAGCTGAGAGTCCCTCTCAGAAGGAAGGAAACTGAGTTGAAAAAAAAAAAGACTCAGACCAGACCAGTTGCCTGGAGGAAGCAGAAACTGCCTGGAAGAGGGTTAGACCAGAGTCACCTGGACAGGACACTCTCTAACCTGCTAAGCTGCCTGCAGGCTACTCAGTCTGCTCCAGGTTTCCCGGTTTTGGGAGCTGTGAGCCATACTGGGGTGGACCTTGCAGAGGAAGCTGCCTTTGTGTCATTTCTGCTCCAGGAAATAACCTGTCACCTACACTCCTGGAAGCAACCCCAGTAAAACACGTTGGTTCCCTAAGTCAGACTTTGGTGGTATCTGCACTTTGGTCTGTCACAGGTTCCCTGTCCGGGCCAGAAGATGTGTGTGTGCATCCCCAGGAAATATTTTTTCATACAACAAATCCTCACAAAATCCCTCTGAGAGATTGATGTGGGATTCCCCTCTGTATGCTGTAAATCCCATTGGTTAATAAAGAAACTGTGTTGGGCCTGCGCAGAGTAGTGGTGGGTGGGGAAAACTAAACTGAATGCTGGGAAAAAGGAGGTGGAGAGAAGGAGAAGCCATGGAGCCACTGCCAGAGTCAGACATGTTTGCCAGTAGGCCACAAACCTTGTGATAAAATATAAAATACTGGAAATGGGTTCATACTAGATGTAAGAACTAGCTAGCAATACACTTAAGTGATTGGCCAAGCAGTGATTTAAATAATATAGTTTCTGTGTAATTATTTCAGGAGTCTGGGCGGCCGGGAAAACAAACAAGCAGCCTCCTACTACAAGAGATCATTGCTATCTTTGCGCTACAGATAAGGAAACAGAAGCTTATTTGCCCAGAGTCAGAAAGCATAGAGTGGCAGAGAAAGGGTGAACGAGCGAGAACGGAGCATTGGACAAACTGGAACTGCTTTTTTTTTTTTCTGGGATGATTTTTTAAAGCCACAAACTGTACAGATTAATTTGTATGACTCCCTAAAAACGGTGAAATTGCAGAAAGAGGTCAGTTTTGTAATTGTCATCCTGCAGCAGGGAGAGAGGGTGCACACAAGGAAGCTCGGGAGGTTTGCAGGCCACGGCAGCATTCCACAGCTGGCTCATGGTGGGTAACATGTCTTACATATTAGAGTGGGTGACATCTACAGTGTAAACACGTGATCAGAAAAGTGTTCCTCTGATCAGCCAAATCCACTTCTGGCTGAATCTCTGAACATGTGAACAGTTGCCTCACACTGCAAAGGGCGCTCACTGCAGGCAGGAGTTTTGAGATGAGGGACTACTCTGGAGTGTTGGATGGACCCACAGCTGTCTCACAGGTCCTCCAGGACTACTCTGGAGTATTGGATGGACCCACAGCTGTCTCACAGGTCCTCCAGGACTACTCTGGAGTATTGGATGGACCCACAGCTGTCTCACAGGTCCTCCAGGACTACTCTGGAGTATTGGATGGACCCACAGCTGTCTCACAGGTCCTCCAAAGACAAAGGCAGGATAGCCGTCAGGCGGACAGGCTTGACTGTGATGCTGATGGCTCTGAAGAGGCAGGTGCCGTGAGCCGAGGTATAAAGGCAGCCTCTCCAAGCTAGGAAAGGCAAGGAACAGAGTCTCGCTTTGGACCCCTACAAGGAGCCAGTGAGATTGACTGACTTGGGATTTTCCAACTCAGGACTGCCTGAAAGTAGATCTGTGTGGCTTAAAGCCGGTATTGAGGCTTGTAATTGATAACCACAGCAATAGGAGACAAATACAACAAACTATCCTTCAACAACCCTGACTTAAAAAATAATGTACTTAGGGTATATAGAGTGAGAGGCGCTTGGCCCAGCCAATAGTCTTGCTGGCTTTGTAACACACTGGAGTATCACCTGTAAAACGTTTTCCATATCGCCTCATAGAAGTTGTTGTAGAGATGAAAGAATATACTTTACATAAAATTGAGCTTATTCCTAGCAATTTTTTTCTAAAATGTTTACTTTGTGACACCACAAAGTTAAAAAAAAAAACCATACGGGTACACATGGAGAAGACATGATTTCAGAATGGTGATAACACAATTAGAAGCATGAACACCTGTCAGCTAATGTGTGCATCCAATAAGTGGAAGGTACTCTTGTAGAAAGTCTGAATTTCCGAATAGCATGGGAAGTGCTGTGTTAGCACACGTCACAAACACGACCCTACAGAACGCTATTCAGCAGCGCTCAAGGAGCACTGCGTGCTACAATGTGATGCTCTAGCAACGTGACTGGTTGGATTCTTCCCATATACACAAATAATCTGCCAGAAGCGCTCCAGGTTGCTGCTTTAACCACTGGTTACAACAGCACTATGCTGCGATGTGTCAGGTCCTTTAAATAGGCTGCGATCAAACTGTCCGCAAAGCAGCTTTCGAGTCTAAGTCTATTTGTACATAACAAACGTCTGTCCAACCTGCTTTGGTGGCCCTTTACTGTCAATGTAGGGAACTGGCTCATTGTATGTCCTTGCATTCGTGTTAATGAATTTGGCATAATTGACACGTCTTCTGTCCACACACGGTTTGGAGTGTTGTGTGCTTTTTCCAGGACTTTTTTCAGGTTTGATTTCTTCTTTTTTTTCAGTTATGCCTGCTATACCAGCATCTTCTAGTTTATGCTGTCTGAAAAACATAATTAAGTAGTAAATTATTTATCACAATAAGCATCTCATTAGTTACAAACAATTAAGGGAGATAAAAATCTAAGTATATTTTAAGCATTAGTGAAGACAATTTAGGTTTTATTAATGGTTTTGATAGGCCATGCTATTAAAATTTGACATGGGAGTATCTTCTCACTCTAAATCATATAGGGAATAAAGGGATCTATGTTAATAGTGATTATTCACCAGGGCATACTAGTATAGTGAGCAGACTCTCATTTTCTCAGAGTAGAGTACTGATTTGATTGTGCTTATAAGTCATGTTTGGAGTATTCATGCATGTGGGTAGGTTACATGCTAATCTGAACACACCTTTAAAAGCTTTATTATTGGACTGGGGTGACAGCTGAGCAGGCAAGAGCAGGTAGGAGCACTTGCCTTACACATACCTGAATTCAAATCTCAGCACGCATGTGGAAAGAGTATGCAAGCTTCTGCAGCCCCCAGGCTGTGGAAGGTAGAGATGGGAGGATCACTGGGGCTGGCAGTCACGCTGTATCCAGGTCCAGTGAGAGAATTTTCTCAAGGGAATAAGGCAGAGAATGATAGAACGAGCACACCAGCATCCTCCTCTGACTTCCAATCCTACACTGGCACGTTTATCCCACCCCAAGATGTATATATACCACACACAAGACAGATGGACAGACAGTTAGATGATTGATAGATAGATAGATGATAGATGGATGATAGAATATAGATTGATAGATGACTGAGAGATAAGATAGATGATAGATTGGGAGATAATGATTGAGAGATAGATAATAGATAGCTGGATGATAGATAGATAGATGGATGGATGGATGGATGGATGGATGGATGGATGGATGGATAGATAGATGAAGCTAAAAAGTTTCTATGTTAAGAGCTGTCTTTCATGGTTTGTGCTTAGATAGTTCAAGCATCTGGACAAGGATAATGACTTAATTTTAAAAGCTCATTTGGAAAATGTATCACCAAATGTCTTTCTACTTTTGAGAAAATACCACTGTGCAGGTGAAACAATCATTTCGATCTCAGTGTTCTTTGCTTCTAATGCTTTTATATTAGATGAGGTGGCACATACCTGTTATTCCAGCACAGGCAGAGAGAGGTGGATCTCTGTGAGTTCAAGGCTAGCCTGGTCTACACAACAAGATCCACGCCAGTTAAAGCTACTATCTCAAAAGATTATTGCAAGAAAAATATTAAAGATATACTTAAAATATTTCATAGACCATAGGGGAAAAACTCTTTAAAATTCAGTGACCATTAGAGTCTGAATGAAAAATGAGAGGGAGACAAGCTTAAATCTTGGCAGCATAAAGTAGATGCATAATAGGAGAAGGAAGTCAAACTGAGCTAGAGATAAGTCTGCAAGCAGCTGCATTCAGGGGCTACGGGAGCAGGAGGATATTCGAGGAGAAAGAGAACGCCCTCAGTGCAGGTAAAGTGTGCTTAGGACTTTGGCTGGATTCAACCTCACCCACCTCTGTCTGAGGATGGTGTGGCATTCTGTGCTCTGTCCCCATGGAGTAACTCCACTTTCATTGTGACTCCATCCTCCGACATTCAAGGGCCACTTGAAAAACCCCATGAGCCCTCTATAGACACCTGTGGATCAGCAGCAAGAATCTTTTAAATTTCTCCTAGGCTGAGAAGTTGTGCCTATGCCTAATTGAATTGAGGTCACTTCTGACACTCCATTTGTACATGAACACACAAGGTCCCAAGACTGAATACCAAGAAACATTGAGTTGGTGCACAACCTGACAAACTGGGGTAACAACAAAGATCCAAATACCCGCTCAAGAGTACCACATATCCATATTAAGAAACACCACCAATGACTAAATTCCAAGTACCTAGCTCGTATTGCAAACATACAAACAACATGCATAATCTTCTAGAGATTAGAACCAATAGCCTAATGATCCCTGAGAAAATCAACTTGGCTGGTGCACAAGGTAATAATTTCAAAATTGCAATTATAAATGTGTTCAAGGAACTCAAAGAAGATGTGAGTAAATGCCTGAATGAAGTCTAGGAAACACAAACAGCTTGAATAATCATGAAAACAATTCAAGATATGAAAAGAGAATAACAAACTTAAATAAAATGACATGAAAAACTCAAACAAAAAGCTCAGAGTTAAGCTTAACTTATGGACCATGTGGAAGAGAAAATATCAGGTCTTGAAGACAAGGTAGAGGAACGCATTCAGTCGAAGAAAATGTTAAATCCAACATGCAGAGACTCTGGGTCACTATCTAAAAAGGCAAATGTATGAATAATAGGTGACTCTCAACCTTCTTATGCTGTGACCCTTTAGTACAGTTCCTTGTGTTATGGTGATCCCCAACCTTAAAATTATTTTCATTGCTACTTTATAACTGTGATTTTGCTACTATTATGAATTGTAATATAAATATCTGGGTTTTCCAATGGTCTTAGGCAACCCCTGTGAAAGGGTCATTTGACACTGCCCCCCCAGACTTGAAACCCACAGGTAGAGAAACATGGGTATAGAAGAAAAAGACTCAGAAAAGAGGCACAGAAAACATTTCAACAAAATCATGAAAAATTTACTAACTCTAAGAAAAACGATGCTTATTAAGGTACAAGAGGGATAAAGAACACCAAATAGATAGGACCAGGAAAGAAAGCCTTTATGTCACATAATAAAACACCAAATATACAAAACAAAGAAAGCGCATTAAAAGTGGCAAGAGAGGAAAGTCACGTGCTGTATAAAAGCATTGGCACTAGAATAACAATTGACTTTTCAATGGAGACTTTGAAAGCCAAATGGACCCTAGACTGTTGTGTTATACATTCTGAAAGACTACAGATGCCATCCCAGAGTATAATACCCAGAAAAATTACCAGTCATACATATTCAATCTACCACCCCCTCCAAAAAATACAGAATAACAGACTGGATTAAAAAACAGGATCCATCTTTTTACTGCCTCTAAAAAGCACATCTCGCCATTAATGGTCGATTCCACCTATGGTAGTTTGAATGTACTTGGCCCCCATAAAGTCATAAGGAGTGGCACTGTCAGGAGGTGTGGCCTTGTTGGAGGAAGTGTGTCACTGTGGGGGCAGGCTTTGAGCTTTCTTTTGCTAAAGTTTGCTCACTGTGACCTTGCGACCATTTCCTGTTGCCTTCTGATCAAAATGAAGCGAGCACCAAGTCTGTCTGCACACTGCCACGCTCCTCACTATAACGATAATGAGCAGAACCTCTGAAACTGTGAGTGAGCCACCTCAATGAAATGTTTTCTTTTATAAAAGCTGCCGTGACCATGGTGTCTCTTCACAGCAATAGAAACCCTAAGACAGCACTTTATGGTAAAAGGGTGGCAGAGGGCAATCCCAGCAGATGGAACTAAGCACAAGCAGGCGTAACTATTCTAATATATGACAAGTGGACTTCAAACGAAAACCGTCAGAGACGGGAGAGAAGGACATTTCATGGCTATTTAAAAAATCTTCCAAGAGGATATTACAATTCTGAACATTTTTACACCCAGCACAGGGACATCCAATAGTGTTTCATAAAAGAAATACTATTAAACATAAAATCACAAATTGCCCCCAACACAGTGAGGGTAACTTCAATACTGCACTCTCAGCAACAGACAGATCACACAGGCAAAAACTACATAGAGAAACTTTAGAGCTGAAGGACACCATAAATTCAAGGATCTAACCAATATTTATTGAGCACTCAATACCCAATTAAAGACCATATGTTCTTTTTAGATGTCACTGAACTTTCTCCAAAGTTGACTACATATTTGGGCACAAAGTACATATTAACAACTTTAGAAAAATGAAAACAACGCCTTGCATTCTATCTGACCACAAAGGAATGAAGCTGAACGTCCACAACAGTAGAAATGGTAAGAGGTACACAAACTCATGGGAGCTAAACAAGGAAGAAATCAAGAAGGAAATTTAAAACTTCTGCAAACTGATTGAAAATGAAAAAAAAAACCCACAAAATCTATTGGGACACAATGAAGACAGTCAAAAGAGCAAACTTTACAGTACAAAGGAAGTACCCACATGGAAAAAAACTGGGGAGATCCTATAGTAATAATTTTAATGATGTACCAGAAGGCCTTGAGAAAGGAGCAAACAATACTCAAAATGAATAGATGGGAAGAGAAAATCAAAATCACAGCTGAAATTCATGAAACAGAAATAAAAATTACAATGAATCAAAGAAACCAAAAGTTGGTTCTTTGAATAAATTAACAAGATTGACACACATTTATCCAAATTAACCAAAAGAGAGATGACTCAAATTAATAAAATCAGAGATCAAAAGGGAAACATTTCAACTGATAAAGGAAATTTGAATAATCATAAAGACATGCTTTAAAGGCCTATATACCACTAAACAGGAAAATCTAAAAGAAATAGAAGAAGTCTAGACATATGTGACCTACCAAAGTTAAATAAAATGGAGCAAATAATTTAAATAGACCCATAACAAGCAATCATAGAAACAGTAATATAGATTTCCCCGAATGACAAAACCCAGGAACATCTGGATACAGCTCAAAAGTCTACCAGAGCTTCTTCTTGAGCTGACACTAACACCCCCTAAATTATTCTGTAAAATAGAAAAGGAAGGAACAATTCTAAATTCTATTTTTTAAGCCAGCATTGCTCTTGCACAAAAAGACAAAAATTGCAGACAAAGATTTAACAAAAAAAAGAAAGAAAATTATAGGCCAACCTGATGAACACAAACACAAAAATAAAAATTCTCAATAAAACATTTTTGCAACAAAATTCAAAAGCACATCAAAAAGACTATCTACCATAATCAAGTTGGCTTCATTCCAGAGATGCAGGTATGGTTCAAATACATAAATCAATAAATATAATCTGAGCCAGGCATGGCAGCCCATGACTTTAGGAAGGCAGAGGTAGGCAAATCTCTGAGTTTGAGACCAGTCTAGTCTTCATAGTGAGTTACAGGCCAACTAGAAATACATAGTAAGACCTTTGTTTTTTTTTTTTAAAAAAAGCAAAAAATAAAAATAAACAAATACATGTACTCTACCACATAAAATGACATGAGGACAAAAACCACATGATCATCTTATTGGACTCAGAAAAGGTCTTTGACAAAATTCAAAATCCCTTCATGACCAAAGTTTTGGAGATCTAGGGATATAGGGGATATATCTCAACTTATTAAAGGCAATATATAACAAGCCCACCCAACAGCAAGTTAGAGATAAACACAAAGCATTTCTACTAACATCAAGCACATGACAAGGATGACCATCTTACCATCCCTGTTGAGCATAGCACTTGAAGTCTTAGCTAGAGCAATAATACGTGTGAAGGAGAAAAGCAAAAATAAAAGTAGCCTTATTTGAAGATATGATTCTATGCAAGAAAGACCCTAAAGTATTTCTTTCTCAGTATGTACTGAGAAGCAATTCCAATCACTTACAGTGTGTGTATGTGTGTGTTGTATAGAATAATACATATGAATAAATCTAAGGGAGTAAAAGAGTTGTATTGAAGATATTGAAGATATTGAAGAAAGAAACTAAAGAAGATGGAAAGATATTCCACGTTCATGGATTGACAGGAGTAATAGTGTAAAAATTGCTACCCCATCAAAAGCAATTTACAGATTAAATACAACCTCCATCAAAATTTCAACACAATTCTTAAGAGAAATTGAAAAACTAATCTTAAAATTTATATGGAAACCATACACACACACAGACATAGACACGGCCACAGATGCACAGACACACACACACACACACCCCAGAGAAAACAATTCTAAACAATAGAAGAACTGCTGAAGGTATCATATACTATACAGCTATAGTAACAAAAATAGCATATCACTGTTATAAAAACAGACATGATCAATGAAATAGAATTGAGGACCCCAGTATAAGTTCACACAATAAGTCCACAAAGAGGCCAACGTTACACCCAAAGAAAACTTGTGCTGGTAAAATTGGATAGTAACATATAGAAGAAAACTAAATCCTTACAACTCACCTTGCACAAAACTCACCTCCAAATGAACCAAGTACAATAACATAAGACCTAATACCCTGAATGTGATAGAAGAGAAAGAGGGCAATAGGTCTGAATTTACTGGCACAGGAAAGGACTTTCTGAAGAGGAGAAGGATAGACAAACTGGGCATGAAACAAAAATGCTTCTATTCAACAAAGGAAACCATCATTCAAGTGAAGAAGCAGCTTACAGAATGGGGCAAAGTCTTTAGAAGCTACATGTCTCACAAGGGATTAGTATCTAGAAGATTGAAAAACTGAAAGAGCTAAACATGAAGAAAATAAATAACCTAATAAAAATAGGGCATGGAAGTAAACACTTTTCAAAAGATGAAATGCAAATGATTGAGGAACATTTCCAAAAACAGTTCAACACCTTTAGACAATTAAAACTACTTTGAGATATCATCTCACCATAATCAGAATCAAAATAAAATGACAGAAGAGCTAAGATGAAAAAAATGGCAGAAGAGTTGTTGTAGATATGGAGAGAAGAAGACATACCTGCTGGTGGGAGTGGGAGCTGGTGAAGCTACTCTGAAAATCACCATAGAATCTGTCAAAAATCGAGAAATAGACCTACCACATGATTCAGCTCAATCACTGTTGGGCATATGTCATACAAAGTACCCTGCTAATATCATGCAGAATGACATGCTAATCTATGTTTAGTACTGCTCTGGTCACAATAGCCAGGAAATGGAAATATCTTAGATAGTCATCAACTGATACATGGATAACTGAAAATGTAGTAAATTTATGCAGTGAAATATTATTTTTAGCTGTTAAGAAAAATGAAATTTGCAGGTAAATATATGTAATTAGAAACAATCATTTTGAGTTGGGTAACTCAGACACAGAAAGAGAAACATGGCATATTATCTCTCATATAAAGATGTTAGCTTTGAATCTTAGACATGTATGTTTTGTTTGGAATACCCTTAGAGGTTAAGAAACCAGTAAGAGGTCCCTTAGAGGTTAAGAAACCAGTTGGGTCCATGGGGGAGAGAGAAATGTTTCTTTGGGGGATGGGGAAGACAATACAGTGGAATAAGGGGAGAAAGGAGAATAATAAAACAGAAAGGATGAATGGTTTGGGGGATGGGAGGGGAGAGTAGAAGTGGGATTATGAGGAGAGATAACTAATGCTAAGATAACTAATGCTTTTAGAAAAGCCATGTAGATACTTACTTACTTATATTAGCTTGCTTTTCTATTGCTATAATAGGACATTTTGGCCAAAACCAACTTGGGAGGAAAGGGTTTATTTCAGCTTACACATCACAGTCTATCACTAGAAGAAATCAAGGCAGTAGCTCAAGCCAGAACCTGGAGGCAGGAACTGAAGCAGAGGCTATGGAGGAAATATTACTGGCTTGTTTTCCATGGCTAGCTCAGTCTGATTTCTTAAATATAATCAGGACCACCTGCTCAAAGATGGCACCACTCACAGTGAGCTGGACCCTCCTACATCAATCATTAATCAAGAAAATGCCCAATATACATGCCTACTTTGATGGAGGCAAGTTTGATGAAGGTAATTCCTCAGTTAAGATACCCTCTTACTACCCAGAGTGTCCATGGTAAAGCAAAACCACAACTACATGCCACATGCTAGCAAAGAAAATCCCAGTGCCAGTAAAGGATTGTCTCTTGATTATTTATTTTTTTGGCCAGTGAGATTTCATAGACCCCCAGACATTACAAGTTATTGCCATGACTCTTTTTTGCCCACTGGAACTTGATGGTAAGATCCTACTGCTCAAGACACCACATACTTGAGTCACAAAACAGAGAAATTAAGTTTGCATTGACTTGGAAGCTTTATCCCTACTTGCTAGCTTGTATAGTGCTGAAAGGTACTATGCAGACAACTAGAGGAGAAAAGTAACCATCAATATTACCCCACTACTAACTCTATGAGCTATAATAATGGCTATCTTGTGAAGGTATACCCACAGGCTCAGGGGCATAAATATTAGAAGAGTGTGAAATTTGGTAGTTTGAATGCAAATGGATCCAATGGCTCACATGTTTGAATACTTGGCCTACAGTTGGCTGGAACTGTTTGGAAAGGATTAGAAGGTGTGATATTGTTGGAGAGGGTATTTTACTGGGGGTAGGCTTGGAGGTTTTGAAAGACTTGTTCCATTCCCACTGTGCTCCTGTTCTGCTTCCTACTTGTGGGGCAAGATATGAACTTGCAACTGTTCCTGCTGCCTTGCCCTTGCTCTGCCGTCAGTGACTCTCACCCTCTGAAATTGTAAGCCCGATTAAATGCTTTCTTGTATAAATTGCCTTTGAGGTTTGTTATAATAGCTCCAAGAAATAGAACCTATCCCTGGCACCATTAATGGAGTCAAGAACATGTGACTAAATACATCACAGGCCCTGGGATAGCCTATTATTCTGCTCAATGAACATAGGTTAAAATAATTCCTAATTAATTGTTATACCCACATATCTGTGAATAACTCATCAGAGAAGCCATTTCCTGCAATAATTGACAATTAAAACAGAGACACACAATTGGCCAAGGTGCAGAGAATACAAAAACATCAAAATACTTAACACTAAATGGGCATCCATATGAGACTCAAGGCTCAGGAATCATCACAGGGAGGTTGAAAGATTATTAACAGAAGTGTTCAATGACTGCAAATCAGCAGTGTTTCCTGGTCATAACAGGAGAGTTGCACATATGAACTCACAGTGGTTGTGACAGCAGGCATAAGACCTGTGCAAACTCAATCCAGGCAAATACCATCATGGAAGAGGGTAGATGAACACAAAATTCTACCTCTAGCTAAGGAGCTTTGGTATATGATAGCCACTAGGATTGGTCAAGTTTTTAGTTAGTTTAGTTATAAAGGTGTGACCCTGGTAAGATGACCAAGCTTTGGTAAAGACTCCACACTCAAGAGTATTTGGGTAACATGAATGGGATTCAAAGAGTTAAAAAGGAGAATAAAAGAAATGAGCAAATATGAAGTTGGGTGGGTAGGAAGGTGAAGGTGGATATGTTGGGAATCGAGGGAGGAGGAGGATGATCAAAATGCAGAGTATGGAATTCTCAAAAGAATAAAAGCATTATTGCTGGGGGGTAATCTTTTTGTACACTGTGGAGATGTGTCTTTGCCAAGGTGCCTTCTCATTGGTTTAATAAAGAGCTGAATGGCCAATAGCTAGGCAGGAGAGAAGAGGTGAGACTTCCAGGAAGAGAGAAGAACTTGGAATGAATGGAGGAATGGCAGGAGACACTAGGGAGACATAGAGGGCATTGTACCCATGGTACTGAAAAGAGGTAAAGAGCAACGTGGCAGAATGTAAATGAATAAAAGTTAGAAGCTAGTTGGGAGCAAACCTAAGCTAAAGATCAAGCTTATTAATTAATAAAAAGTTTCCATGTCATTAGTTAGGGGTTGGTGGTCCCAAAAGAAAGTCAAGGAGAAAGATCAACTACCGTTGGTGTCCAGTGTGGGGCATGTAAATCCATATAGGGCCTGAGAAAGTTGAAAAAAGTTACAAACATGGAGTTGATGTGGCTTCCTGGTGGCTGCGGTCTCTCAGGTAGACCCAGTGCTTGCTGTGTACAGAACTGCACTCCTTTAAAAGGCCCTGTTCTGCAGACAATCGCTTGAGCAGCCAGCTCTCTACTTGCTACTCAGTACTAGGTTCAAGCACTTGCTGCAGAGTGACCAGAACTGGGACAGTTAGGAGCAGCTGGGACTGTTAGGTGATGGTTCTGCTGCTGCCTGAGGGCCTGAAGGGGGCAGAATCAGCCACCAGCACCATGTGATAAGCATAGCTGCATGGCAGTTGTCATGGCCTTTTAAGATTTGTCTCAAGTGGTCAGAGAAATGCTACAGAGGTGCAAAAAGCCAGATCCAAACAAAAAAAACCCTCTAAACAGGTACAATATTCTTAAAAATGTGCTTAGATGCTAAAGAAAGAAAAGAAAATGGGGATAAACAGTCATAGAAAAAGTAGTTCAAAAAGAAAAGTCTTTAAAGAAAAAGTAAAGTAATATATATATATGTGTGTGTGTGATATATATATGTAAACCAGATAAGAATTGAAAATACACAGGACATCTGAATACTATATGCTGCATTGTTGACTGAACTTTCTATATGCTAATGAACAACAACAACAACAAAAATCCGACAGCTACTGAGATTGGATTGTGGAAAAAATCCACAATTTAAATTAAACCAGGCTATATATTTTAATGATGTCTTAACTTCATAATGGAATTCAGGAAATATGTTGTGTCAGGGGAGATATTATACATTTGTTTCCACAGAAAACAAAAAGTTATAGATTCCTTCAAAATTAATGAAGATTAGATTTCATCAGGGGAAACCTCATGAGGATCTTGACTTCAGACACAAAGGAAGAAAAAAGAAAACCTACAAGACAGATTGTATATAAGCTGATCCCTCTATGGAAACAGCTCTGAGATTGGATGAGATGTGATAAATCTTATTGGTTACAGAGTTCTCACAACAGTTTAGTTATGCAGTACAAATGGACTGATAAAATCAACAGATGGTTTTTACCTATACAAACATAAAACAAAAATCATCTTTAGCTGATTTATACATACAGAACATTCCAAAATTGTGCTAATGCAGATATGTATGTTACCTTTAAAAGTCTGTGTGTTTTCAGAAAATAAAGGACCAGACACCAAAGAAGACAGGCGATCCGGCCTCTCAGAATGCCTCTTGCAGTTTCCTCAACAATCTACATACAAAACATCTTCAAAGTGGCTAGCTAAGATGGTCCAGCCTCATAGACTACTCCAGGCAGGACTTTAGATAAGCCCTGTGCTTTCCCATTACACAGAGACTGAACAACAAATTATACAGGTACCTTTCCCAGGACTTGGCCATTATCTCAATTTTCTCAGGGTCCCCTAAAGATGCCATTGTCATCAGACAACAGGAAGTAATTTTAAGAACATGATGCCCACATTCGCAAGAGGTGGGATGGGTGGTTTTTGGTAATTTGATGGGTTATGGATAATTATCGTCATTTAGGAGGATTGGTTAATGTCTTATGATATATTGATCATATTCTTGTTTGGAGTCAGAGGGCAGAGATAGCCACTAATGGACCAAAATTAACTACAGAGGTCTTGGACTGAGGACAGATAGGAGTCAGAAAGTAGTAAGGCAGGGCTGAGAGAAGATCTCAAGTCTTTTGATTGAGGAACAGAAGAGAGGGGATATGATTGGTGACCTCTTCTCTGATCACTCAGGATCTTACCCAACATTTGACTCCCTACTTTTTATTGATAAAGAGTAATTAGATAAATGCATTACCTGGCATCCAACTCAAGACATGACAGCCCAAGAAAGCTGCTCACCACTGACTTTGCAGTTGCCATACCTGCCAGAGCTGGCTGGCTTTTCCTTCCTTGCTCCAAGGTCTCTGAGAGAATCTAGGATTTCCCTGTTGCAGACTCCTACAACACTCTCCAGCTGCCACCCAAACTTCCAAGGCCCAAAACTCCACAGGTGCCTGGGCTCCAAACATCAGAATTACCCACCCATGACTGGCTGACTTTGCCTTCAGGAAGCTCCTGCCGTTTTTATCTTATTGAAGGTGTCCTTTGCCTTACAGAAGCTTTTCAGTTTTATAACCTCCCATTCATTAATTGTTGATCTTATTGCCTGCACTATCGGTGTTCTGTTTAGGAAGTTGTCTTCTGTGCTGTTACCTTCCAGGCTATTCCCTACTTTTTTTTTCTGTCCAGTTTAGTGTGTCTTGTTTAATATTGAGATCCGTGATCCACTTGGTCATGAGTTTCTTTCCAGGGTAATAAATATGGGTCTATTTGCATTCTTCTACATGCAGACATCTAGTTAGACCAGCACCATTTGTTGAACATACTTTGGCCTCTTTATCAAAAATCAGGTGTCCATATGTGCATGAATGTATGTCTGGGTCTTTGATTGGATTCCGTTGATCAACATTTCTGTTTCTTTTTATGCTGATACCCCGTGGTTTTTATTACTATAGCTCTGTAGTACATCTTGAAGTCAGAGATAGCGATACCCCTGGATCCTTTTATTGTTCAGGATTGTTTTAGCTATCCTGGAGTTTGTGTTTTTCCAAATAAAGATAAGTATTGTTCTTTCAAGGTCTGTAAAGAATTGTGTTGGAATTTTGATGGTGATTGATGGACTCTGTAGATTGCTTTTGGTAGGATGGCCATTTTTACTGTGTTGATTCTACCAATCCATGAGCATGGGAGATCTT
>PVIU01007561.1:39316-90961 GCA_004026605.1 Ondatra zibethicus | reverse complement strand
AGCGGTAAAAAACAAGGACATCTTGAAGTTTGCATGCAAATGGATGGAAATAGAAAACGCTATCCTGAGTGAGGTAACCCAAACCCAGAAAGATGATTATGGTATGTACTCACTCATTAGTGGACCCTAGCTATAAAATAAAGTTCACCAAGCACTTAGCTCGCAAGCCCAGAGAAGCTGAATACCTAGGTGAACCCAAAGAAAGCATACACAGAACCTCCTGGAAGTTGGAAGCAAACAGGATCATCAAGCAAAAGTTGGAAGCCAGGGGCGGGGATAGAGGTGGGAGAAATTTCATCCGATGGATGGAGATAGAGACAGAGACCCACATTCGGAATGTATACATATTAGAATACTACCCAGCAGTAAAAAACAATGACATCTTGACTTTTGCGTGCAAATGGATGGAAATAGAAAACACTATCCTGAGAGTGAGGTAACCCAAACCCAGAAAGATGATTATGGTATGTACTCACTCATTAGTGGACTCTAGCCATAAACAAAGGACATTAAGCTTATAGCTCACAAGCCTAGAGAAGGCAAATAGCAAGGTGAATCCTAAGAAAAACATATATAGATCCTCCTGGAAACTGGAGGCAAACAAGATCTCCAGGCAAAAGTTGGAAGCACGGGGGTGGGGATGGGGTAGGGATAGGGGTGGGGAGGTGGGGTAAAAGGAGAGAGGGAAGAAGAAGGGAGAAGGGAAGGACTGGGGAGAGCTTGGGGGAGTGGGAGGGTGGAGATGGAGGAAGGGTGGATATTGGATAAGGCAATAAGATAGCATTTTAGGATTAGCAAGAGTCTTGGCTCTAGAGGAGATCCCAGGTGTCCACGGTGTCCCCAGCTAGGTACTTGGGCAGCAGAGGAGAGGGTGCCTGAACTAGCATTGTCCCATAGTCACACTGATGAATATCGTGATCATCACCATAGAAATTTTGTCGATGAATGGAGATAGAGACAGAGACCCACATTCACATCAGAGCAATGGATTGAGCTCCCAAGGTCCAGTCGAAGAGCAGAAGGTGGAAGAAGATGAGCAAGGAAGTTAGAACCATGAGGGGCTAATCCACCCACTGAGACAGTGTGCCTGATCTAATGGGAGCTCACCAAATCCAGCTGGACTGGGACTGAATGAGCATATGATCAAACCAGAATCTCTGAATGTGGCTGTCAATGGGGGCAGACTGAGAAGCCATCAAAAATGGCACTAGGACCTGTCTCTTCTGCATGTATTATCTTTTTGGGAACCTAGTCTATTTGGATGCACAACTTCCTAGGCCGGGATGGAGGGGAGAGGGCCTTGGACTTCCCACAGGGCAGGGTACCATGCCCTCTCTTAAGGAAGCAGGGGGAGGAAGAGGGTGGGGGGGAGCGGGAGGGGACTGGGAGAAGAGGAGGAAGTATAAATTTTTGAAAGAAAAACATAAAAGAATATGAAAAAAAAGATCGTGGGAGCGTGGGGTGGGGGTGGGGTGGGAGGAAGGGGAGAGGGAGAAAGAGAAGGGAGAAGGGAAGGACTGGGCAGAGCTTGGTGGTGTGGAGGGTTGATGAAGGGCGGATATAGGAACAGGGAAGAAGATTTCTTAATTAAGGGAGCCATTTTAGGGTTGGCAAGAGACTTGGCTCTAGAGGGGGTCCCAGGTGTCCACGGGGATGTCCCCAGCTAGGTCCTTGGGCAGTAGAGGAGAGGATACCTGAACTGGCCTTGTTCCATAGTCACACTGATGAATATCTCGAATATCACCATAGAACCTTCGTCCGGTGATGGGTGGAGATAGGGACCCACATCAGAGCCCTGGGCTGAGCTCACAAGGTCCAGTTGAAGAGCAGAAGGAGGGAGAAGATGAGCAAGGAAGTAAGGACCGCGAGGGGTTAGTCCACCCACTGAGACAGTGTGCCTGATCTAATGGGAGCTCACCAAGGCCAGCTGGACTGGGACTAAATGAGCATGTGATCAAACCGGACTCTGAATGTGGCTGACAATGGGGGCTGACTGAAAAGCCATTGATAATGGCACTGGGACTTGTTTCTACTCCATGTCTCCTAGTCCTAGTCTGTTTGGATGCATACCTTCGTAGGCCTGGATGGAGGGGGGAGGGCCTTGGACTTCCCACAGGGCACGGTACCCTGCCCTTTCTTAAGACTGTAGGGGGAAGAAGGAGGGTGAGACCCTGCCCTCTCTTAAGACTATAGGGGGAAGGAGGAGGGTGAGTGGGGTGCGGGAGAGGAATGGGAGGGGGGAGGAGGTGGAAATCTGGAATGGAAAAATAAAATTAAAAAAATATATTAATAATAAAAAAAGAAAGATAAAGCATGAGAAGTGAGTGGCACAATGGGTGACAGATCAGTCACCCGAAAGAAACCATCGTACGTCCAGTCATTTTCACCCCGCCCATGTGGTCCCTATCCTCTGCTTTAATTCGCTATAAAGTTTTGGATATGGTTTTTAAGAAGCATGCAAATTCACACACTTAGAAAACAAAAACCAAACAGAAAAGCTGGGAACGGTAGTGTTGTGCATGTGATGGCATTTGTAGTTTATAATTTTATTTCTTCACTAACTGTATAATGCCCCCACTGTTGAGGGATGAGCAAAAGGACAAGTTGTGTTTTTCAAAGACAATTTTGTGTTCACTCCTTTTTTAAAAATTTTATTCTACTTCACATCATATTTGAAAGAAGTGAGTCATTTCCTGGGAATTGATTTGATAATCAATGGTTAGAGCCATTAATTATTTTGAAAGCGATGGTGCCTCAAAGAAGTTTCCCTTCTGTTATTACGGTGAGTGTCAGAGACAGGAGTCTCGGGACAGCCCATGGGAAAGTGGAGGCACAAACTGCTGCTTACCTTTGGCCAGGTAGAGAGACAGCAGCTGTAGGCCTCCCAGGTGGTTATCTGGCAAGCCTATGAAAGAGGACAGCATAGGCCATGAATCTCGCGGTTAATTTTACTGAGGAAAGGACCCATAGTATTGCATTTCGCTGCTTGGCAACCTCAAATATCTGAAATGTGGGTTTTAGAATTATTTTCCTCACAGTTCATGCTGAATTCAACTGATAAAATGAGCTCAAAGGAAGAAAAAAATGTCACTCATTTATAAAGAGAAATGAAAACTGTTTTCAGTTGTCAGAAAATTCTTGTCAGATACACCAACTATAATTAACCCGGTATACACATATAGGGATTGTTATAAAAGGTGTGATTACACTGTGGATGAATTATGTTGCCTTGCTAGTCAGGCAAACATCAAAATTAAATTTACAACATCACATACATTATTCCACGCTCTATGATTTATTATCTAGTATTTACAAAATTTATGCCTAAGAGTCAAGTAAAAAATGAAGTTGTTTTCCTGTTTCACAAAAACCTTATCTCTTTTAACATATAAAAACTGTTTGGCACCTGGGAGGAAAAAAAGAGAATGCAAATGAAGAAGAAATACAGGCTCTCATTCCAGGTGAAGTGGTTGTGTAAGCTACAATTGAGAGCAAGGAAAACAAAAGAGGTCTTGATAAGTTCCCCTTCATTAATCTCCGTCTCCCGCTGGTGCAAAATCTATATGAACAGTGATGGGCGGAGGGAGATTTGTGTGGCAAGCTTTAGGTCACGTTTTTCAAAAAAGCAACTAACAATGCAAATGTATGCCTTAATTACTGCAAAAGAATAGTTTTTTTGTTGCTGTTCATTCTTACGACTGTTTTATGACCTTCACTAGCAAAATATTTAATTTAAAATTTTCAATATTTGCAAATGAGATGTTCAGAGAAGGAACTCACAATACAGGAAGAATTTCATTGGGGTTTGCTTGACATAGACAAATTTGCCAATCCATTCTCTGCTCTGGAGGCCCTGTGGCTTCTTTATAGCCCAAATGAGATGATGTCCTCTATTTGAAAAAGTCTGTGATTGCCAACTGAATAATATTCAAACTTATGCGGGACTTACAAGGCCCTGGGTGATGGTATTGCTGAATTTTCTTCATTCTATCTTATTCATCCCTTTCATGCCCATTGGTGTCCTTTGGTTCTTTTGGTATGCCATGACCTTTCTTTTCTCTTCCTCCATCTTCTCTCAGTTTGTTGCAGGTATCAGTTATAGTATTGTCCACTTTTTTTCCTAATTGATATTTTATCTTCAGTGTCTGGTCAAATGCAACTGCCTGTAAAAGGCCTTCTCTGATATGTCAGTCCTTATTCATTTGTGTTCTCAGCTGCTTTAAGAGCTGGAAATAAATACATAAATACTTACTGTTTTCCCTGCTGCTCTGCAGACCATTGGTACCTATTCTAGAAAATGATATGTGAATTAATGTTGCAAGGATAACTTACAAGCTGGAAAAGTGAAAACAGTCCACTTGACTCCCCAGACGATCTCACCAGTTGACAGCAAATTATTGAGATTAGTAGAACCAGAGAGGTTCTATATGAATCACAGAAACATCCTTATGAGGAACGATGTCACGGAGAGTTAGATAAAAGTCACCCAATTTTGTGGACACAAAGTAAACTTTCGTTGCATTAAATTTCTGAGTTTTGAGGTCACCAGAATTTTTGTTATAATTTTCCAGTGGTTTAACTGCATCGTTTCCTTTGATGGCACTGTCCTAGTCTTATCACTTGGACACAAGTTGAAGTCATCTGAGGGGAGCAAGAATACACAAATTACAGCACTGAGATAATGCCCTCCTAGATATGGCTGTGAGCAGAGAAGCCTGTGTGAAATTGTCCACGTTATCAATGGTGGAGGGCCCAGACCATTGTGGGTAGTTCCATCCCTGGGTTGGCAGTCTTGGTTCTATAAGAGAGCAAACTGAGCAAGCCATGGGTTGTAAGCCAGTAAGCAGCACTCCTTCAGGGGATTTGCATTAGCTCCTGTCTCCAGGTTTTACCTGGTTTGAGTTCCTGACTTGGCTTCCTACAATGGACCATAACTGAGGATATGTAAGCCAAATAAACCCTTTATCCCCAAGTTGCTTTGGTCATGATATTTCAAAACAGCAATAGTACCCCTAACTAAGTCATACTCTTACTATGATTTTTAATTCTATCTCAAATGTGTATATGCTCTGTGCCTAAATATTCTGAGCTCTTACTCTGCTCCAGTTTGTGAGTATCTCTCGCAGGCTATTTTTATAAGATCTTGGCCACCTATATGTGGTGCTGGTATGAACTTAGGTGAAACACTTTATCCTGCTGGAGGCAATCCATTTAAGGGTTTCTTAGTACTTCCAAAGATCCTGCTTCTACTGCCTCTTAGTTACCATTAGGCGGCCATTTGTTTTCCCATGTGTTCTTTGTCCTTGTGTTTACCACGCTGTTGGCTCAGAAGCAAGTCCGGCCAGTCCTTTAAGGAGTTATGACTCTGAAACCATGAGTCAAAATAAGCTATTTCTTTTTTATGCAGTAATGATCACAAGCAGTGCATCACAGTGGAGAGAAGCTAACAACTCCTGTCCCTGAGGTCTGCTTTAAGGATGCAGCTCTTCTGTTTCAGTGTAAAGGCTCTTTCCTACAGGATGGAAACTAAAATTGGCAATGCATCATTGGTTCAATAAAATTTTACTTACAAAACCAAATAAGAGCCCCATATTCTGTGGTTTACTCACAACTCTGCAAGACCCACAGAATTAAGGAGAAATATTGAATTATTGTGGATGGCTAGTATGTTGTAATTCATAAAATTTGCAAACTTGAAGCAATTTCGCTATTCTAAATGCAGCAATTGGCAGATGACCTGGTTTGAGTGTCTCTCATGTGTTTCAATTAACCACACTCCTAGACATAACTATAGATAGGAACTACTAAAAAAAAATCTAGAGTCTAGGACAAGGTATTCATGGCCACTGTATGCATATGCATTTTATATAACTCAATAATCTTTTCATCTTTAATGAATGGATACATGCACTTTGCATGTAGAACAGAATAAAATTGTCCCTGAATTCTAGAACAAAAGCAGTGTTAGCCCTAACATTTTTATATAGATTTTTGAAGCACCACAATTAAAAGATGTATAAAACTAAGATGTTCTTAAGTAATACATCATCACCATCAGTTATCTTTTAATTTAACTTAAGATATTAGCATTAACCTTATTAAAGTCATTTATATCACACTAACTGTACGTATTCTGCCTTACATGACCCGAACATGCACCTTTATTTAATAGGTATCATGTGTGATAAAATTAAACCTACTCATACAGTTAAACCCTTTTATGATTTCTGTCAAATATTTCCACAAAATCCATGTGGAAGAGTGATTTTGGATTCTTGTATTTTGAAATATGTATTTATATATGTACATATATACATACACACATATATTCCTATATATGTATATATGTAAGTTATTTTGCCATTTATGAATAAAATAGCAGAGATTTAAGCCAGTTTTGATATCTGAAGTGACTATCACGTTGTATGTATAGTTCTTCACTTAATCTGATTAAATAACAAGTACCTATAATATTAACAAACATAAAGGTGTTCTAGCAAGAAAAAATATAGCCTCATATTACTGATGTTAAGATCTTTGCAAATTCTCTATAGTTGGTCTGTTAAAATACTTAATATTTTCTATCTGCTACATTTCAGTAGATCATCAGCAGTTGACGTTACATGTAGTACCAATAAAGATGCATAAATGATGGGGAAAGATCTAACATTAACATACTCCTCTCTATAATTCAAGTGAATTAAATAAAGAAAAATGAGGAAGGTGAATTTCATTATAAAAATTTTTGGACAGTAAAAGATATAACATAAATTCCAACTTAGTATCTTTTAATGTACAGAAAATGCATGAAAGTGTTGAAAAGGAAAAGATTTATTCAAGAATTAAGTTTGATCCTACCATCTCTCCTTTAATCTTCCCAAGAATACGTTTGCAGCATTGGTTGATTGTGAGTAGAGATGTGTAGCCATCTCAGCCCCTCCACCATTTGGGGGACAAAAGGGCATAACGATTCTCTAGAAGTTATTCATTCTGACTAACTCCGCTTATTATTAGTCATACTAGACAATAGTTTCTTTCAAAATTATATGTCAATCTTAATCCTTCCCACTTTAAAAGGTTTGAAAGTTCATGGTGTTACAATTGTGCAGAACAAAGATATTCACAATATTCCAGCAGCTCTTAAGGTTTTGTCTGCAGATACTTTGCTCAATACAGTTTTGCACTGCAAATACACTCGTAGGCGTGGGGATTCAGTTCGAAGGAAATATTTTAATGAATTGGTTTGAGGAATGCTTCATTTCCTCTGTTCAAAAGTATTACTAACAGTTTTGTTTTAAAGAATACCTGTTTTTATAGGGGAACTGCTGGAGGCATTACCCTCCCTGACTTCAAACTCTATTACAGAGCTACAGTAATGAAAACAGCTTGGTATTGGCATAAAAACAGAGATGTTGACCAACGGAATCGAATCGAAGACCCTGATATTAATCCACAAAACTATGAACGCCTCATATTTGACAAAGAGGCTAAAAGTATACAATGGAAGAATGAAAGCATTTTTAACAAATGGTGCTGGCATAACTGGATGTCAACCTGTAGGAGAATGAAAATAGATCCTTATCTATCACCATGCACAAAACTCAACTCCAAATGGATTAAAGACCTCAATATAAATCTGACCACACTGAACATGAGAGAAGACAAAGTGGGAAGTAGCCTCCAATACATGGGTACCGGAGACCACTTCTTATGTAAAACCCTAATGGCACAGACAATAAGAGCAACAATGAAAAAATGGGACCTCCTGAAACTGAGAAGCTTCTGTAAAGCAAAAGACACAGTCAATAACACAAAAAGGCATCCCACTGAATGGGAGAAGATCTTCACTAACCCCACATCAGACAAAGGGCTGATCTCCAAAATATACAAAGAACTCAAGAAACTAGACATTAAAATGCTAAATACCACAATTAAAAAATGGGGTAATGATCTGAACAGAGAATTCTCAACAGAAGAAGTTTGAATGGCCAAAAGATACTTAAGGTCATGTTCAACTTCCTTAGCCATCAGGGAAATGCAAATCAAAACAACGTTGAGATACCATCTTACACCTGTCACAAGGGCTAAAATCAAAAACATCAACGATTGCCTATGCTGGAGAGGATGTGAAGTAAGGGGAACTCACATCCATTGCTGGTGGAAATGCAAACTTGTGCAACCTCTTGGGAAATCAGTGTGGTGGTTTCTCAGGAAATTGGGAATCAACCTACCTCAGGATCCAGCAATACCACTCTTGGGAATATACCCAAGAGATGCCCAATCATACTACAAAAGCATTTATGCAACTATGTTCATAGCAGCATTGTTTGTAATAGCCAGAACCTGGAAACAACCTAGGTGCCCCTCAATGGAAGAATGGATCAAGAAAGTGTGGAATATATACACATTAGAATACTACTCAGCTGTAAAAAACAATGACATCTTGACTTTTGCTTGCAAATGGATGGAAATAGAAAACGCTATCCTGAGTGAGGTAACCCAAACACAAGATGATTATGGTATGTACTCACTCATTAGTGGACCCTAGCCATAAAACAAAGGACACTAAGCTTATAACTTACAAGCCCAGAGAAGCCAAATAGCAAGGTGAACCCAAGGAAAAACATATATAGAACCTCCTGGAAACTGGAAGCAAAAAAAGATCGGCAGGCAAAATTTGGAAGCAAGAGGGTGGGGATAGGGGTGGGGGTAGAGGGGGTGGGGAAGGGAGAGGGGAAAGGAGAAGGGAGAGGGGAAGGAATGGGGAGAGCTTGGGGGGTGGGAGGGTGGAGATGGAGGAAAGGTGGATATTGGAGACGGGAATAAGATATCTACATTAAGGGAATCATTTTGGGACTGGCAAGATACTTGGTCTAGAGGGGATCCCAGGTGGCCACGGGGATGTCCCGAGCTAGGTCCTTGTGCAGCAGAGGAGAGGGTGCCTGAACTAGCCTTGTCCCATAGTCATATTGATGAATATCTTGATCATCACCACAGAAATTTCATCCGATGGATAGAGATAGAGACAGAGACCCACATTCACATCAGAGCAATGGACTGAGCTCCCAAGGTCCAGTCGAAGAGCAGAAGGTGAGAGAAGATGAGCAAGGAAGTTAGGACCATGAGGGCTGGTCCACCCACTGAGACAGTATGCCTAATCTAATGGGAGCTCACCAAATCCAGCTGGACTGGGACTGAATGAGCATATGATCAAACCAGACTGTCTGAATGTGGCTGCCAATGGAGGCAGACTGAGAAGCCATCAACAATGACACTGGGACCTATCTCTTCTGCATGTATTATCTTTTTGGGAACCTAGTCTTTTTGGATGCACACCTTTCTAGGCCGGTATGGAGGGTGGAGGGCCTTGGACTTCCCACAGGGCAGGGACTCTTTTAATGAGGCAGGGTGAGGGAGGAGGGGTGGGGGCAGCGGGAGGGGACTGGGAGGAAATGTAAATTTTTTTGAATGAAAAAAAAATAAAAGAATATGGGGAAAAAAAGAATACCTGTTTTTGCTTGAAAACAAAAAAGCTCTGAATTCTCTGTGATAAGCCTATAATTAGAATCCGTGTGATTTATGTATATACATATACATATATATATATATATATATTGCTTTGATATATTGATGAATTGATTGTCCTTATGAGAAAGTTGCCAGAAATCCATGTAAAGTAGGTGTGACTCTAGAGAAACCCGGAGGTTCTCAAGGGTTTGCTGGCCTTTACATGTCCTGACTCAGAAAGATGAAACCTTGTTCTTTCATCTGTTTTTCTTTTGGATGCTGGTCCGAAACTAAGTATAATTTAAAAAAAAATTTTTTCGTATTATGGGCTTCTATACTCTTTCTGTATAACACCTCTCCTCAACATATGGTTGTTAATTCACCATGTGCCCTACCTCCATGTCTGCTTAACTCAAGGAGCATGACTTTCTCGATCTCTGCTCTGTCTACCTCTTCTGGGCAGCTGCAAAAGATTTCAGCTTTTTTGCCTGGGGTTTCTTTCAAATTCAGATAAAGGGAAATAAAAAATCTCCTGCCTCCTGAAATTTGTGAGAAGGAAAGCAAGTCTGACATTTAACATGAAATGCTTCTATATAGTGTATAATTTTTCAGGTACATGAATGAAATAGAGCAGAGATATAGTGAAAGCAAAGAAAAAAAGTCAGGTTCAAATATAAACTTGACTTCATGCCCTTGTGAGAGCAATCTGCCCATGGAGGATTATTGGACTTCTTGGTGGCGACTGAATTTGAACCAGGTTCCAAGGATGAAAGCCCACAGTCTAATCTGCTGAGCTATGAACCCAGTGCTGTGCTGGTTTATAGAAATCCTATTAACTGAGAGATTGAAGGGAAGCAGATAAGATAGCAAGGTGTTGGAAATCAGGCTTCAGTAGTTTTAACAGAAAAGGCACCTTTGAGCCATGCTACTGTATCCAGATAGGAATTAAAAACAACACACGTAATTTTGGTGTGCATGAGGGTCCAACTCTCTGTATACACACATGCATATGAAAATTGCGTGTTTTGTGGGTATTGATTTTTCATGCATTTATAGCACGTAAAAATATTCAATGCAATTAACATGGAAATAATTTTAATAGAGAACTTGCCTCCCACTTTGAACTGTATTGACTTATTTACATATTCCAAACAAACAATAGTGATTTGAACCAAATTAATCCTCTGTCTTATGTTATCAGTCATATTAAACAGTATAAAATCTACTCTAACAGAGACTCTTAATCATGCCATTCCTCACATTTATTTCTTCTCTGCAAGTAGCTGTCACAAATCATATTGGCTGGTAATTATCTCCATATAAGCACATTACACCGAGAACCTCTGTAAATTCCAGTGGTGAAGTCAAAGTCCAGATTATAAATACATTAGCTAACTTGGAGCACCACAGACAGACTCAACTACACCTTTCAGGCTATGACTGGGCTGTAGGGAGAGAGCTTCAGTTTCAAACGGGTCTCATTCTCTTAGCCTAAATGTATTAGCACCATTCGTTATCCTCGAGATAGGCTATGACTGTGATACCAAAAGTAATTGTGACTGAGAAAAGCACTATATAAAGTTTCAAATTCTGGAGGTGGGAAGCATCCTAAAGGAGAAAAACAAGCACAAGCAAACAAACAAAAACAACAAACAGAAGGTAAAAGTGGAATGAGGGACATTACTGAGGAACTGAACCTTTGCTTCTGCCTTCCTGATAGAACCAGATGGCATATGGATTCCCTTCTAGCCTTGAAGAATAAAAATTTAACTATATATATATATATTTAATATATATATAAATTATTTTATTTGCATCAATCTCTACATATAGAAGAGTAGGAATTTTGGTCAGTGGATAGCCCTGGATAGAATCTGGCATTTTCTGAGTTGTGTGTGTGTGTGTGTGTGTGTCTCTGTGTGTGTGTGTGTGTGTGTCTGTGTGTGTTGTGTCTGTGTGTGTCTGTGATGTCTGTACCAAGAGAAACCCAATGCCTACTTCTCATATAAGGTGTGATGAAGAAGACTTAATAATTAAACAATTAAGGAAAAGGCATAAATATGCTTTTTGTTCTATGAGATACATTGCTTATAAATCATGGTAAAATAACCTTGTGTATTCAGTGGATTGCTGGCCAATGGACCCAGGTGATTATATATTTTAAAATTGGATTTAATTAGATGATAAAGTATTTAAGATTAGTGCATTATCTGCAACCTTGTAAATTTAAGGTAACTTATATTCTGTGAAATATACATTAAACTTTTGGGACAGAAAGGTTTTCATTTTCTCTAAAAATAATATTCTTAAAAATGATATGGCAGTGCGCTTTTTGAATTTTATGGTTGAAAGTAAACTGATTTTGTAAGTTTTTCATCCAGAAATAAAAGCACACAAAATAAATTAACATGAATATTGAAAGTATTTTTCAAATTTCATTTCTAAACTTTTGCTTAAGGGAAGTGAAGAAATACTCAATATTTACTGTGTTGTTATTGTTATCTAAAATGTGTAATAAGTATATACTTACTCTTCCTGATACACTTCTGAGCATTGTCATATTGTTTATTTGGAATTATAAGATAAAATCCATTTTGTAGTATTATAAATGACTAAGTTATCACAAGTTATACATTCTCCAACATTTGATGATTATTTACTGTGTGTATCAGGGCAGCATCTGATACCAAAAAAAAATGCTCAATTAAAAACAAAAAGAAAAAAAAAATGAAGCTGAACCACACACAATATGGAAGCTCTATTCAAAGCCCTTCATTAATAATGCTTTACTAATATATATTTCCTCATTTCTAAGCAGAGAGTTCACTGTGGCTTCTAATCAATGAATCAAGCCAGATGAGTGCATGGATCACCCTATTTTTTCAGTTAAATGTCAGTGCTGAGCATCCACACCATCAAAACACATTCTTTATTTAGCTCTCACTGCACAGAACATGTTTGTTGCTGGTGATCTCACTGCCACTCAGCTATCACTCAAGTGTGTTTCTGAGTTAGCATCTTGAGACGTTCTTGCACTACAAGAGGGATTCTCTTTCACAGAGCCCTGTCTTGCTCTAACATCTTATTTTCAAGAAAAGCATCTCAAATTTGAAGAAAAAAATTATTCACATGTTCCCGTGTGTTTTATTGGACCAGGGGTTTTCAAGTCCTTTCTCCAAAGACACTCTGTTACTATCTTTGAATGTTCCTGGGAGTCCAGGGACCACACTTCCATCCTCTTGGCTAACTGATTTGGTTAAAGTTACATCAGTAATTATGCTTTATCATTTCTTTGATTTTTATCATTCATATTAGAATAGTTAGACACAGCTTAACCACCCAGTGTGGAAAGCCACAAGAGTTGAATTTCTAAAAGGTCATTTTTTTCAGATTTGTTTATTTATGTATTTTATGAGCATGGTGTTCTGTCTGCATATACACCTGCATGCCAGAGAAGGGCATTAGATCTCATTTTAGATGTTTGTGAGTTTCCTGGGAATTGAACTGGGTCCTCTGGAAGAACAAACAGTGCTCTTAAGCACTGAATCATCTCTCTAGCCCAAGAGTCCATTATTTTTGGTTTGTTTATTTGTTTTTCAGGACATGTTTTGTTTTTATAGCTCTGGCTGTCCTGAAATTCTCTGTGTAGACCAGGCTGGCCTTGAACTCCAAGAGATCTGCCTGTCTCTGCCTCCTGAGTGCTGTGATTAAAGGTTTGTGTCACTCTGCCCAGTTCTCAAGTGGCCATTTTTAATGTGTACACCTATGGCAATAGTTTCCCAGACTATGGGTCATAGATTATTATCAGTATATTAAATGTTAGGAAATAAAAACAAATGAAACAACTTTTAGTGGACTATGAAAAATACATTAAATGTGGTACATTTACACAATGGAGTACTAGACAGCAGAAAAAAATAATGACATCTTGAATTTTGCAGGCAAATGGATGGAGCTAGGAAACATCATTTTGAGTGAAGTAACCCGGACACAGAAAGACAATTATCACATGTACTCACTCATAAGTCATTTTTAAACATAAAGCAAAGAAAACCATCCTACAAATCACAATCCCAGAGAACTTAGACAACAATGAGGACCCTAAGAGAGACATACATAGATCTAATCTACATGGGAAGTAGAAAAAGATAAGGTATCCTGAGTAAATTGGGAGCATGGGGACCTTGGGAGAGTGTTGAAGGGGAGGGGAGAGGAAGGGAGGGAAGCAGAGAAAAAATGAGGAGCTCAATAGAAATAAAAAACAATACAAAAAAGAAAAACTTTATTATCCATAGAGTACAAATATCTGTGTAAAAATTCTGTTGTTATTCAGTAAATAAACTATCCATTTTCACCACTTCTTTTCCAAGTCATATAACTATGTATGTCAGACAATGTCATCCACATGACGCTTTGCAGTCACAGTAGAGGGAACTATAAGGTCATGAATGCTTTCACCAAGATTTTAAAATAAGTTTGACAGTCCATACAATGTGTAAGAGTTAGGCTCCCTCCAGACAGCCATGAGTGTCAAACCTAAACTTCAATGGAGACCTCAGAAAGTCAGAGGTTTGGGGAACATGGACTATCCCCTAGTGACAATTTGGGAGAGGGAGAGAGAGGTCTTGTGTGCAGCAGAAGGCAATGCCATAAGAGCAGGGTTAACTGAACCCCCTGGAACTGACCTCATAGTACCACTTGCCCTGGATGCTGAGCAAAGAGTACAACATTTACTGTTTTCTCTGATGAGATTTTGTCTTGCTTTGCTCTGATCTTTCTTTGATCTTGTGTGATTCTCCCTTTGGAAACAGGAATGTTTGTTTTGTACCATTGTACCTTAGATGTAGGAAATGTTCTTCTGATCTATAGGAACTCAGAGCTAGGATTGACCTTGAGACTCCGAGAAGACTTTGAACTTGGTACTTTTGAATAATGCAGGACTAGAACTTTGAAAGCACTAGAACTCTTTGAGATGAGCTAACCATGTTTTTGCATATGAGATGACAATGAGCCTTTATAGGGCATGGGTTGGCTGTTAGGGTTTGAATAGAAAATGCTTCACATCCCACGCTCATGTTAAATGCTTGGTTCCCCACTGGTGACACTGTTGTAGGAGGTTCTAAAATCTAGGGTTAGGATTCCTGGAGAAATTAGATTCTGCCTAATCTCTACTCACATCTTTTCCCTCTGTCTCCTGCCTGCTTTGGGGTGAACAGCTTCCCCTTTTCACAGGCCCCCTGCTACCATAATGTTCTCACAAAAGCTCCAGAAATAGTCAGGTGATAATGGGCCAAAACCTCTAAAATCATGAGCCAAATAAGTCTTTCCTCATTAAGTTATGTCAGATACATAATCAACATGATAGGAAAGATTGACACAGCGTGTGAACCGTCTCTCCTGTAAAGCCATCAATATCAGTGGGCAGGTAGAGTGTCAATATTTTACATTATCCCTAAGAGCAAGTGTCTGAGAGAAACAATGGAAGCGGGGAATTCCTTATTAGACTCAGGTTTCATTGTATGGTTCCTTGAGCCCTTGTCTCTGGCTCCAGTAAAGCACTGCATTACAATGTAGAGAGATTCGAGACTGGCATAAAGAAGTTAGAGCAAAGTGTAGCACTAATAGTATGTTCTCAGTTATCCACTTTCTCCAGCTGTCCTGTTTCCTGCCTTGCACCACCTTATAATAGTGGCATCTTTATATTAATCTTATCAAGACATTCATCAATTAATTAGTTCCGAGTCACTAGGATCATGTTATTTCTGGAATTGGCCCAGCAGACATTCTGAGAGGTGTACCTTACTAATCTTCTAGGCCCCTTTTTTAAAAATAATTTGTTAGTGTGTGTGTGTGTGTGTGTGTGTGTGTGTGTGTGTGTGTGTTGCAGACCAGAGCCTCGTTACAGTCAGCTCTCTCTTTTCACTACTACTGGTTGAAAACCCAATATAGTTAGCAATGAATGTTGGCAAAAAGATTGAAAAACAGTAGTTGGAAAGAGACAAGTTCTAGTTCACCAACTCTTTCCTGTCATCGGAATGCTGCTTCTCTCTTACTCATTGTTCTAAAATCTCTGCTTGCAAGAGGGAAGCTCCAAATCCTCCAGAATCCATGGCTTTTTAGACACTCCTAGTCTTTTAGAGAAAATCTCATGCATTCTTAACTCTCTTGCTTGTATCCTATGTCTCATCTACCACTAACCTTACCTGATATCTACACAAAAACTTTTGTTCTGCTACGGCTGAATCAGGAAAACCTCCTTTAAGGGAACAGCAGCATGCCACCAGCCAAAATAAAAAAAAAAAAAAAAAGAAGCTAAACTTTTTTTTTTCCTGTGTCTAGAGTTCCTTTTCAAGTTTGTTTAGGTTTACCATGGATTTAGTCTATGACGTTGGCGCACCAAATGTAGTGGAAGGAAGGCTGCTTGTTGGTCTCGGCTGCCTGAAATAATCACACAGAAACTGTATTAATTAAATCACTGCTTGACCCATTAGCTCTAAGTTCTTATTGACTAACTCTTACATCTTATTTTAACCCATTTCTATTACTCTGTGTGTTGCCACATGGCTGTGGCTTACCAGCTAAAGTTTCAGCATGTCTGACTCTGCCAGTTCCATTGCTTCTTTCTGACTCTGCCCTCCTTCCTCCCAGCATACCGCCTAGCTTTCCCTGCCTAGTTCTGTTCTTCCCTGCCATAGGCTCAAAGCAACACATAGACAGAAGGACCGCCCACACTAATGTCTGCACAAAATCTTTTGTTCTTTCTTTATGCCACTTCCTTTCTGTTTTCCATGCAAGTCCTACCTCATATATTTCATGCACTAAGTGGTATATATCATTCCAGATCCAATTGAGCTAACATCCTTCAGGAAAATTTACAATCTGTATACTGTTTCCATTTTCTAACATCTCATACCTAACTTTATTGAATAACTGTTTTATGGTTTACACACACACACACACACACACACACACACAATTAAAAATGTGCTTTAATGGAAACTACACCTTCTCCATTCCCTGTTAATTCCTGCTCTATTTCTTCCACCCCATTTTCTTTCGCACTTCATGGGACCCAGTTTAAAATGCACTGAATCCACTTAGTGTGTATGAGTGTGGAAACCTATAAGAGTCAGTCTATAAGAGGCCTCATCCCTCACGTATATGTACTGCCCCTTGTCCACATCCATAGTTGTCAGTAGCTCCTAGTTTGGGGTTGAACTTCTTGTGCCACATCTCTAACAATGGTGGGATTTAAACTACTTAATTTTGTGCACATCTTGTTCATGCAGTTTTAGCTGCTGTGAGCTAGTATGTGTATCTGAGCTATCATGTCTGTAAATATTGTTTTACTGTTGAAGCCTCCTTCTTTTGGCTCTTATACTCTTACACGTCCTTTTTGGCAATGATTTCTGTCTCGATAACTTTAAACACAGTCTCAAAGAATCTACTTAAATATTTCTGAGAATGAAAACATAATCCAAGATATTATACATGGGACTATCAGCTCTCTAATGGGAAAGAAGCATTGACTGGGAAATATAGAAAAGATTCTTCTGGAATATTTTGTTATGGAATACACAATGGTTAAATGGATGTGTGCACAGTCACAAACTCAGAAAACTGTCAATCAAAGTTGTATTCAACAAAATTGTTACTCATTATATACTGCTTTCTCCAGTCTGAGTGACTTGGAAAGAGATGGAATTTTTATTCACCTTTTCTTTTGCAGTTTATCAAGGTACCCAGCATAATGAGGGCGTAATAATTTCTAAAAGAGCATATAACTGGATATGTAAGTACTATCATGTAAGATGCCTAGTTCATGAGTGTATTCTTAGCTTGTAGGAAGAGAAACTTTACTTCATTGGCTATGCTGTGAGTGATCTAAACCAAATCAAGTTGTATACTGCTAGTAGAATTGTTGATGGGAATGGAATATGCAGGCCAATTAAGAATTCTGAACAAAGCCTGGGTGTGTGACAATGTTTCAATAATGTAGTTCACTGAACAGCTCAGCAAATACTTGCACCCATATGTCTCTTATCTTCTCTTAAACTTAAGACATTTCCCTGAAGGCTAGTAAACAATAAATACACATCTGAATGACAGTGCATGTACAAGAATTATTCAAATACAATTAGTTACATTAAATGACAGCCGTATATTTGCTCTTGAAAGTCATGTTTAAAAACAAAAATTATAAATTTGGAAGACATTAAGATCAAAAGAAAAGCAAAAGTATCTTATTTGTTAGGTTTTTCTGTCTTCCTGGGAATGCACGGGAAGATTTTACTATTTGTCAGAAAAAAGGACTTTATTTTGAGAAAAAAAATATGAAACATGATATTCTGACTTCCATGAAGTTTACAGTCTGGAAAAATTAGATGTTATCATATTGAAATCTCAAACAATAAAAGAATAATTATAGAAAATAGAAATGGCGAATTAACATGCTAAAATTCAGAAAAGATTTCTATGTTAGAGCTTTAAGAAAAACACTTTAAAAAAGTGTAATTTGTGACCTCAGTATCTTCCACCACTTGGGCAAGACTGCCTATGTGATGCAGGTAATGTGCTTTATTTCAAAGATATTATAAGTGTTCAGTCACATATAATATACCCTCAAAACAATACCTTAAATTAACATCTGACCAAATAACTGGTAATGGAGCCTACAGAAATGAACCCATGAAAATTTAATCTTCACAAGACATCAGTTTGGTTACAGAGCTTGAAAAGACCACACACAGGGGCACTGAAAACACAATGACTTCTTTTGTCTCAGCAAACTACTACAACTTAGAATGGTCCCAAGTGCATGTAAAATGGGGTGGTGTCAAAAGTATTCATTGGTGTCTTTAAAGTGATAAGTTGTATATTCTGAAGTCTAGACAGAGGTAAAGGACCTTATATTATGACATCAGGGAAGACGTCATTTGAGCCTTTGCAAAACATGTACTACTCCTTCATCACACAATTGTTCATAAATGAAATGAGTCATTATTTGAGTCATTTTTGCTACAACTCAGATAAGATGTTAAGCTACATCAGTGAATGAATAAATCGATTTTAGCATAGATTCCATAAATCCATAAAGAATGTCTGCCAGTGACATTCTTGTATTAATATAAGTAATGCCTTAATATGTCCTATAGTAAATTTTCAACATATGAAATGAAAATGATTATATATAGCTTACTTGATTAGTATGTATACTGATTATCTGTATAATATATATATGTAATATCTGTATATATATTATTAGTAAATATATACCCACAATTATCAAGATAATGTGACTATAGCATATTCAAATACTTTATTTATTTTGATGGATGAGTGAAAACTTCCTAGTACATAAACCTTTCCTTTCTGCTTTCTTCTGCTAGTGTGCCTATAATATGCTTTTCATGGGACAAAGTCTTTCAGTTTTGATACAATGAATTCTCTTGATTTGTTTTGAGTTTTTCTTTTACAAAAGATGTGGTAGTGATCAGTCCACAAAATAATCTTTGTTTAAAAATTTATCACCAGAGTTTACTGTTCTTGTTTCCTAACAAAACCAATAAAAATCCAAGAACAATCCTAAGACAATCAGACAAGCAAACCTGAGCAGCAGAACATAATTGGAGCCTGGAAACGATACCATTCTCGGAGGAATTATTGGCAACACTCTCTCTTTCATGGACTATGCTGTGCCTCCTTTGGAATCTCCACAGAAGCATTTTATTGCTCATTAAATATTTTTAATACGGATCCACCCTTGGCATTCCTATTTCAGAGCTTTCTTCACAATCCTTCTTGTGCTGCTCACCTCCTTCCCTACCATGTGTAATTTAAAAGAAATTATGTGAGCTTATTCCTTTGATTAAGAAAGCCCAACACACAAACACACAAAAGCAATGACCAGCATTGCTCTAACAGCTAATGAATCTGGCAGTTTTCAGCTCATTCCCAATAAAACAGGCTCCACAAATCACTATTAAAAATGTGTTTTGTGCTTCAAAAACCATAATTGCCCCACATTTACAATTCATAACCAGTGGCTGCAGGGTGCTTACTCTAGTTAATCCTCCACAGAATAGTGGATATTGGTGCTGTGGAGTAGGGGCACAACAAAATCATCTGTCACTTAAAATACTCTTTTGGGAAGCTTCTCACACCAATAAAACTCTGCAATGCATCATGGGAAAGCCTGGATGTGTCCTTCCTCCTAAACTGTAAGAGATGAAAGAGGTGAAAGTTTGAGATGCCCTGATCTGGCAAACCTCAGCTTGGCTTCCCTTACAGCCTCCAAATTGGTAAAGATGAAGCATGCAGCTACTTTGAATTCTAAATACCTCTTATGTTTGACCATCCACTTTGTCTCATTACACATAAATGAGATAATACAGTCACCATAGTATGACAGCCTACACTCTGTGCTGTAGTTTACATTTCTGGTGTGCACCAAAGTTCCTTATGAGGAAAGCTTGCTTCCTAGGGAAGTACTTTTGTTCTTTGTCTTAAAGGGAACAAAGGGCCTAGTGAGAAGCTTTTGTCTCCTTGAGAGTTTATCTGTATAAATTATTGTGGGGCCCTGTTTTTATCTTCTTTTATATCTGCTTCATAAGGCTCATGTTTCACCCTCACCAAAATTTTGTCATCATTGTCATTTTTCACCATCCCACAAACTCTCAGTAAAGAACTGATTGATCCTGTACAAGGAACTCCAGACCCACGCATCCCAAATAAACTTCATCTCTACATAACTATCTCAGTCCTTATTATCGTGATGGAATGTTAAATAGTATAGTAAAATTATCCCAGGAGTGGGGGTTAAAACGCTCTCTGAGAAGGTAAGGAGCTTGTGAGATGGTTTTCAGGAGGAGTTTAGAAAAGTATGGAAGAGGGCATCAGAGAAAGCCTCAAATTAGAATTGACCAGGTATTGCCTGTTTAAACTTTTACATTCTTACGTACTGTACTAATGATAGGAGCATGGATGTTTAAGGGTGGACTGATGGGGTTGCAGATGAAGGTTCCACAGAGAGTTAGACTCAAGCTGATACGTGCTACACTGTGCAAAGAATTAAATTTCATCTACATCCTGAGGCTTCCTGGGAGGCCAGCCTTAAAGGTTAGCTACCTTTTCTATTGGCCAGAGAATATTTCAAGATAGCAAAGGACTCAAAGTGTAACATGGCTTTTACCAGTTGGTTTTCTAGCCACACTTACTTACAGAGTCAATTTGGTAAAAGGAAATATAAAACTGAAAGATTTGAAATATTTGACAGATTTGTCAGAAAAGGAACTACTCAGAAAAAGAGACTATTTTTATTAGCACCATTGAAATGAAACAAGTTCTTTGATATCAACTAATAGGAAACATGAGACAAGGTTATTTATATCAAGATCTCCTAAACCAAGGCTGGAGAGATGGCTCAGTGTTTAGAATCACTGACTGTACTACCACAAGACCTGAGTCTAATTCACAGTGCCTACATGGTGACTCTCTACTGTCTGTAAATAGAGTCTGAAGTGATCTTTCTTCTGACTTCTAGTCTCCATGGGCATCAGACTTGCATGTACTACACAAGCATACATATGAGCAGAATAGCCATATATATTATATAAATACTAAAATTTAAAAATTTCCAAGGCCATCCCACCTATTAAAGGCTCAAGCTGTTAAAATGTGTATTTGTTCAATAGATTTTCATTTAAAAATGCAACCCCAGATACCTTGCTTGTCCTAATCAACCAGGAAATCTTCCTATACCCAGCATCCACCAAGCCTCTCAAAGGCTTCCTTAATTTTGGCTCATGATCCAGAAAGCAATCACATCGACATTGTCTATTTGAATATAGCTTTGGGAGCATGCAGAATGCAAGTCTTATAATGTCATGGGGGTTAGGCCAAGATTCTGAAGGAAATCAAAAGAGGCTATGCAGAGTACTGTAAGATTCAAGTCCCTTCATGCAGCTCCTTACAGAGATCGTGTGGAATTATTGGAATGAAGCTGGAGTCTCAGTGGAAACCTCTACAAAATCAGAGGAGCTGGCAATCAGCAGTGATCATTGGCAAAAGAAAGCTCTAGGCACTGAGAAAAACCAGCTCAGGAGTATGCTGATGTGAGCTTTAAACAGCAAAACTATAAAGAGCTTTCCACGCCTTGAGCAGACCATGTTCTGAACAAAATACAAGATGCTAGCCATTGACGTATAGAATCTAACATTTGACGTGTTGTATTTGGGGCTTTCTTTAGACTAATATAACCTTGCTCCTTTCCAAGTCCACTCTTTTAAAGAGAAAAGTTTACTCTGGATTTTCTTTTCTTTTATTTTTTTTTTATTTTTTTATTTTTTTTATTTATTTATTTATTTTTTTTAGTTTGAAGAGGATATGACCATATTGTTTGCTTTGAATCTTGGAGGAGACATTTTGCTTGGATGCTTAGCAATGCTGAGGTAATGAAGAATATGGAAACTCTTACAGACAGACCAAACACACTCTGCATTGTGTGATGGCCATGGACAAGGGCAGAAGGGCTCTATGTTGGTTGCTATGTTTCTTCCAAATGTCCATGCATTAATGAAGGTGATATGATCAATGATAAATGGATATACATAATATTTTTAAAATGAAGTACTTTAAAGTAGTATGTATATTATATTTATGTAAATACAAAACAAATTGTTTCAATCTACACAGGGACAAGGCTCCATCATTTCTTTTATTCAGAATCCTTTTATTGTAGATATCGCCTTATTTGAAGGACTTCAGGGAGTTCTTCCTGCTGAGCTCACTCCATCAGGCTTTCGTCAGCACCAGGGACAGTGTTGGTCAAAGTCAACATCACTGTCCAGCCACATCCACATGGTACTAAACCTGATGCAAGTTTCCTGCTCCTCTTAGCTAAATAGCTTGATACTGGGGACTTCCTGCCTTCTGAAAAACAGCTCAGTGTTTTTGAGTGTGATAGTTACGTTAGTGGATAGATTCATGATGAATAGAGAACTCAAGTCAGCTCTAGGCATGGGTAAGCAGTTCTTTTGATGTCGACATGAGGACTGTTACCTCCAAGGCAAGGAGAAGGTGGCAGGTGAACTACAGCCAAGTAAAAGCGGGGGATTGACTGGGTGAACAGGTGAAGAGATGTCTACTGCTCGCCTCGCCCCCTTTCACTCTGTAACCTTGTACTAATTATGACTAAGAGGGGTGAAAATAGGGACTGGTAATTTATTTTTGGTTCTTAAAGATTGCTCAACGCCCATCAAGAGCATGAATATTTCAATTATTTCCAGTCATGGAGTGGGAGGCTGGGTGAGATTTAGTTTTCTTTAAACTTTTAAAGGTATATTGTTCTTTCCTGTGCGGGATTTCGACTTTGCCTGAATTCCCGGGTCTGCAACACCTCCCCAGTGCAGTTTAAAAGAAGTCGGTGATAATTTCATTAGACATGTGGGAAGTTCATTGATTTAATTAACGAAATTACCACTGAAGTCTATGTTTCAAAGATAGGTTACCAATTACTTGACAGGTGATTCAACTTACAACATTTGCAAGTCCTAGTAGAAACAAGAATTCTTTCAAAAAGCACCAGGAGAATGATTTGGAAGTCAGATGATGGATTTGGGATGATGTAAATGAAGTATGAAGTAGTATTAATATGTAACAAGGCTACCAGCTTCCACTTTCCAGGCCATTGCTCCCATTGGCGTTTGTGCTGCCTTCTTCCCAGTGCATTGATTCTTTTCTTCTACTACACACCCTATAAAGCCCCATGATTCTGAATCCCATGACTTTAGACCTCATCTCTCTTCTGTCAACACACCCATTACCTTCATTTAATCATCTATGTTTGTGGCTGATTTAGGCAATATCTTTCACTATTGTAATTTCATCCTCAATACTTTCCCTAAAATTCTGACTCGCATACCTGATTGTTCATTTGATAGTTATCTATGAAATATAATTGACTTTTTGCTTTTTTTGTGTTAGTATTCATTGTGCAAAATCATGGGCTTCCTTATGATGTTTTGTACTTGTATGTTATGTGCTTTGCTCAAATTCACCCCCATTAACCTCTTCCGTTGATCCCTTTATCTTTCCATTTTATTCTTCATCCTCCCAACAATCTTTCACATCTATTTTAATTCCACTCAGATATCTTTCTATCTGTATCTATATAGAAAGATGTAGATAATAAATAAATATCTATATATAGATAAATGCTAATAGTAATCAAATTCTCCATATGAAAGAAATTATCACATTTGTATTTCTGAGTCTGGCTTATTTTGTGTAACATAATTATCTCCAGTTGCATTCATTTTTTGCAAATGTCATGATTTAATTATGTATGTGTAACTAAAGAAATAAATGTGATTTTTAAAAAGCAAAAAACAAATGCACAAACATGACTAGAGAGATGGCTCAGCAACAAGCAGAGTACTTGTTGCTCTTCCATGAGTTCAGTTCCCAGTACCCATGTCAGACAGCTTACAACTGGTTATAGCTCAGCTCCAAAGGATCGAAAGCCTTTGGCCTCTGGAGGCACCTGCCCTCACATGTGTGTGCTCACATGCACACATAAACTCCAACACACAATCAAAGTTGATAAAATAAATCCTTTTTAAAATTAAAAATAAAAGAGATGAAGCAACAAAATGGTGATAATTTACAGTCTAGATCTTGTCAGTCATTGAGATGTGCAATGGGTGTTCAGATGGCCCTTAACATCATAATGTTACATCGACATCCCTTGTTATGCCCTCCAAATCATGGTCTTGTACCCTTTGTCAGACTGGTAAACTCTCAAACCTGTTTGCTGAGATGATTTTAATATGTTCATATGCTTATATTTTCTCAATATGTTTTGTATACTTTAATAAGTTTATATAGGTGGTGCCTTTTTCTTGCAATGTATAAGGATTTATCTGTCTGTGTCTCATAGATGATATTGAACAGGGAGCAGTATGCATGTGTATAATGAGATGCAATGCCATTTTCCTATGTGTTTTCACTAGATATGAAGACAAATGACACTGTACAAACTGGAGTCACTCAGGGTAAGGTACGATCTGAATGTCATTGGTTCTACAATATGGAATAATTTAGGGCATAGTCCAACTGCAACATTTCCCAGTAATACATTTGAAAGAAAGTTGAGTAAATTTTTAAATTTATATAATTTAAATTTTCATTATGACAGTGATAGTCCTATATGCCTAATACCACATTTTTAATGTGGAGATACATCTAGGCATTATAGCTATAGTAAGTGAACATTGTGGCTTCTTTGATGATAGCAATCCTCACACACACTCTACATTCTATTATGTCAATATTTACAGATAGAAATGATACCTGAGTCCATGGCTCTGGGTATAATTTTCTCTTGTTTCCAGTTGAATCATTTACTTTGGGATGAAGAGAAAAGAATTCCATAGCTATGGTTGAAGGAGCACTGGGATTGGCCCTCCTGTGCTCTGCTTAGGAAGGTTGGATGGACTTGGCTGTTGAAGAATGCTGAGTGGGTGTCTGATTCTGGTGTTTTTACAACAATTACAATGATAAAGTGTTGGACAAGTAGATGGAAACAATTACAACTTGATCCTTTCACCTAATTTGACTATAAGCTGCAAATATAATAGGAACTTATCGAATATATACTGCTCAATTTTAAATGACAAAGGCCGTGAAACAATCTCATTCCTCCCAGGAATGTTCAAAAAGGTTATTACAAAAAATGAATCAGAAGGGTTGTAATAATAACAGTTGATATTTGTGTGGCGTCTATAAATTCTTCATTCTCTTAAATCTGATATAATGTCCTTGCTCTCTTTACCTAACCTCCCTATGATTCAGTTTTCTCATTTTAGAGAGGGAAGGTCGACTTCATTGTCACAGGGCTCTAGGACTGTTATACTGCACTTAAACCTTCAAATGTCAAGGTTTTACTAATTCTCTCTATCCTCTCATACAGTGTTTACACCCTTCAGACGTTACACACAGATAGCCCTAAACATCTGCAAATTCAGCAATGTTATCTTATTGTATCCCTCCCACTCCTTACTTAATAAAACTTCCTGGGCCTGAAGCTTGCTATGAAGTTCCTCTCAAGACTTTGCTCTTATTCTGGTAATTTAATCTTCTTTCCTCTTCTTCATAATTCAATTTTGTCAACCTTTTCTTCTGGGGAATTTAAAATTTACTACCATAACTACTTAATAGGCTGCTTCTTGTGATAAGGGGATAAGAAATTTACTTTTGGGGACATGTGCTGACTTCCTCATGGGTACCATTTAGCCTGCTTACTGCTGACCTCAGGATTCTGCAACTTCAAAATGTTAATGGCTTCTAAAATGTAAGGAATTCTTAGCTTCCACTGAATAGTCACCTGGAAGTAAGACAAAACAGTGAGCATGTAAAAGATACTACTCAGAATTGTTTTCATAAAACTTAATTGGATTTTATAATTTTTTAAAATTATCACCTTTCTTAATTTTATTTAAAATGTATAAAAGTAAAAATGTCATAGGTATGTATGAGATGATCAATTAGTATATATTTATAGCTAAGCATTATTAATATGTACTATAATTACCTACCATAGTAACAAGTGAAAAAAACAGAAATATACTTACATGTAGATTTGAGCATAAGAAACAGTATTTTGTATTTCTTTTGTTATGTACATAGATATGTGCCAGACATTAAATTACTAGGAAAAACAGTGTGATTCACAGGTATAATAAAATTATGCATATTAGGACATAATGCATGTTGTTATATAACTAACAAGTTTGAGGTGAAAGTAAAATCATTTTATGGCATAAGGAAGGAAGAAAGAAATATTTAAATTTAGGTAATAAAAATGGAAAGGAAAATTGCTCATTCAGTGTAAATATTTTCTACATGGAGAAATATTTTGGAATTAAATATACAATGAATAAATTCAAATTAGTATACCATAATTAAAACTTAGAATGTCATATTAATATGCACAAGTGACAGGCATCCATAACCCTTACTTCTACCTACTGTCATACTCTTAAGATAAAGCTCTATTAATTTCTTCTCTACTCAGTCTGTGGAACTTACATGAAATCACACTAAGAACATGGCAACTTAAACCGAACCACACTAAGTACATTTCATGTGAAAACTCAAACCATCTCTACCTATGAAATTGGAATCTTTTTTTGTACTCTTCATATGTAACAAGTTTATGCTATAAATAAATGAGCATGGACGTTACTGGGCCAGTGTAGAGAGCCTGCAGGTAGAAATGATTTATACCTTTTTCACTCTCCAATTGGGTTCAGCTCAATGCTTTACTTAACTGAAAGCTACAGAGGACAGAGGTTGCATGGTGTTGTAGACAAGAAAGCCATGGAAGGGTGATTACAGCATCCCCTGCCATGGCTCATTCACCCAGAAAGTAGATATTTAAAAAATAGGAAGAAGGGGGAGGGAGGAGGGGTGGGAGGGGTAGTGGGAGGGGACCGGGAGAAGGGGAAGAAAGGTAAAAATTTTATTTCTTTAATTATGTTCTTGAATGGAAAAATAAAACAAAACAATGTAAAAAAAATAAAATAAACATGGATAATACTTCGGTTTTCAGAATAAAAAAAAGGAAAAGTAAAAAAAAAAATAAAGTACTTATTCTTAAAAAAAAAAGACAAAAAGGATTCAGTCAAATCATGCAAAAATTTATAGCTTATTGTTTGAGATAAAAAAGAAACCCCCATTGCCTAAAAATCTGAATATATTTCTCTCAATTATTCTTAATGGCTCCTTTCTACTTCACTTTAGACAACAAGACAAAAGGAAAGAATCAAGCTATTTTAGGCCAGCATCAAATACATATAAATACGTTACACATTTGCATATATAAAGTATTCATGTCATTAGAGATAAGGCACTAAAACATAAGGATCACCAATGTCAGACCTTGGTGACTAGAATCCAAGGTGATTCATGTTCACAGCATTTGGACAAATCGGTGATGTCATGTAAAGTGCAGAGCATTTCAGTTCTCTTGAATGTGGATTCAATAACCACATCATTTAAAATGGGCTATTAATTTTAAGATTGAGTTTAAAGACAGAAAACTTCATTTCATTGGGTGATGCTATTCATCAGTAAATAACTTTATGCTAGTTTAGCTTGATATAAAAGAACTCCTGGATAATAATATAACTTAGATCCTATAGCAGAATAGCCCCAATTAATCCTTTAACACTAAGAACAGAACTGACATCAAAACATACGGAGACAGGAAAGACGAGAGGAAATAAAATGATGCTAGGCAGCAAGAGAAATGCCCTGGAAAAATGCACAGCCCACACTACATTAACTTTAGTTTGTATAGGCTCTTCTTCCAAGCTCAGCATGGGAGGAAAGTGTATCAGTTTGTAACTAAATGCTTCATTGAGAGGGTCAAACTCTTGAAGATCCTAAGGAGAACAAGTTTACTTTTCTCATCAACTAGGGCTGTCAACATGTTCTATTATCGGAATTCTAAGAACCACGGAATCAATAGTGTGTGTGTATGTGTGTGTGTGTGTGTGTGTGTGCCTTTCCCTACAAGTGTTTAAACTCAAAGAATATAGCCTAATCTAAAAGTTTTTCCCTGTATCCATGGGAAATTAAATAACCTTAGAATTCATTTACATTAAAAAAAATAGGATTTATGTGACCAGAAAATGGCAGAGGGTGAAAGCCCTTGGTTGGTACACCTCAGTTCCTGAGCTGAACTGAGTGGAAGGAAGCATTAACTTCTGAAAGTTGACTCTGACCTCCACAAGAGCTCCATGGAACATGAACACATCGCCCCACCACGCAAAATATTAATTGATAAAAAACGATGTTATGTAGAATTTTGGACTTGGTAAAAAATATTATTTATACAGAGTGGAGTTAGCCTGAGCCAGACATGAAATTCTAAATTCCTGTGTAAAATAACAAAATACAAAGTACAAAGGAAAGCAAGTAAATGACAGGTGGGGCAATAAACCTCGAAAAAATTGAAATGCACTAAGAGACTGTAATAGTTAAGAAGCAGGTTGGTTAGTAGAGGGGGAAATAAAAGCAAAAAACATCAGGGGATCAATTTCACAGTAGGTGAGTAAACATATTGGAGATTATATATTTATATATATATCAAAACTAGCAATGAGCACAACATTTTCCAATGAGGCAATGTTTGAGATTTTTCAAAAACAATTGCTACAGCAGCAAATGATTAATATTTCCAGTACAATGAAAGAAAATTGCTAAGATCAACTTAGCCATTCTACATGGAACATGAAGAGCTGGTGCCATAAATAAGGCAAGATGATCTTCTAAATAATTTGTAAGTCAATAACAGAGAAAGATTATATTGTATATAAAAATTAGAAAGTTGTGTGGTATTAAAAAGATACATAAATATCCTGAGACATCATGAAGCATAAATGCAAAAGAAGATAATTATTATGCAGTTTTTGAGATTCGGGGAGATCATTGCTCAATCACAGACCATGTAATTCTAATTCTGCAATATTGATTGGGCAGAGGAACCACATATATACATCAAGACGGCACCCTGAGGTTAACATGAAAATCTCAACTACTGGATCATCTCCTGTGAAAGCAAGTACTTGTTACGAGTATATTATGTGAAAGACCGAAACCTTATGCCTTCCCTTCAAATAACTGAAAAAAACCCACATTTCTTACCAAGTCCATTCAAATTCAGGAATTACCAGAGCAAGTAACTAATTTAATATAGTCTATGTTTAATTGTGATCATATTAAAAATATGTACTTTACTGGCTTCATTGATACATTAAATAATCAATTTATAATTGCATATTCTTTTTTCTGTTTTTGTTTTTTGTGTGTATTCATGTTACTGAGTGTGGAATATGTGCAGGTCTGTGTGATTAGGGAGAGGCCAGCAGACAATGTTTAGTGTCTTTTTCAGCTTTATTCTCTTGAGATAATGTGTCTGACTCTTATGGAGCTATGCTTTTGGCCACCATTCCCAAATTCCTTCTGTTCCTATGCCCTATGTCCAGTGGGTACAGGTGCAATCACAGTCCTGTGCAGCTTTGATGTGGGTTCTGGGATCTAAATCCAGATATTCTTGCTTGCATGAAGGTGCTCTTACCAGGTGAGTCACCTCTCCTGCTCCCGTTATTAAATTTTAAAGAGACAAAACAGTTTTCTTTTTACAGGGAAGCACTACCATCAAGGTGATTGGTCTTAAAACATATTTGAAGATGACCAATGTCCTAAAGACCAATTGAGCATCTACATAAATAAAATACTTGATTCTCTGAATAATATTCTCCAAACATTGTATTTTATTATGATATTATAGTAACATAAATATGGACACCCATGTAATCCTTACATATTTTTTATCAAAGCCTACTTAAAAATTTGATAAATCAAAAATGACATATTTAAGAAAAAAAGCCAAAGAATCAATAAGAATATTATGTTGGATATAAAAGAAAAATAAAATCAACACAATTTCTTTTAAAATGAGGAGACATCAGAAATAAATGTTGTAGATTAAATCTTGAAGCTTTAGTCTTGTATTTTTTTATTACTGAACATCACTTTATGAAGACCCTACAGGTGTCTAAAGCTTGAATCAGCTTTTATGAAAGGGAATGTGTCAAATGGAGATGATCTCAGTGGAAAGATGGTGTGAAGCTGATGCTGCCCGAAGAGACATTGGTCTTTTCAGAAAAGTTTGTGTTTTATAAAAACTGTCTTCTCCCACCTGATCACCAATAAATTGCAAAGACTTCAAAACTTACTTACCTCTGAGAGTGGAAAAGAAATATTTGTTGTTTATTTCTGAATTCCTCTTTATTGTATGAGTGGTGGGGGTAATGAGTTATTTCTGTGTGTATGGTTTTAAAAATCTATGCATGAAGAATTCTGGGTTTTGTATAGTTATTGCTTACAATATAAATAATTATTTTAAGGGCAATAAGTGTATTTTTAAGATTTTTCAGACAAAGCTCACAAGCAGACTCCCATGTAGTATGTGTGCACAGTTTATAGGTTGATACCATCAATATCAATTACTTCCATGCAGCAAGTCACTACTGAAAATGTTCAGTAACTTCCATTGATTAGCTGCAGAGATGGTATACACTCTTAGGAATTCAGAGGGAAAGAAGTTGAGGAAGTAGTCCAAGTTCACTATCAGTAAGCAAGACAGGCTAAATTAAAAATAACCAGGTTCTTCTATCATGTCTAAAGATCCTCTTCTTTGTGGCAACTAAGTGTTCTGTTTATTCTGACTTCTCTGAGCCTGTTCCTTAAAAAGAATTTTATTTAATTTTGGACAATTTGTGGGATTGTCTAGTGACCTTTCAGCATTCCAGTTGGGATTTCATTCAGACTCACTCACAGTTTTGTAGATTGTATTAGCTATAGTGAATGTAAAAGAACTCAATTTCTGCTTAAAAAGTGTGGTGTGCTTTGTGGCTTCCATTCAAGATGGTTTCACCCCGCCCCCTTTCTTATGTGGGTGCAATTTGATAAGAAGGTGCGCTTCTATATATATACATCACTTAGTATTTACAGTCCCATCCACTATGCATACTTTTCTTTTCCAGTAAAGCAAAAAAATATTGTTACACCCAGCTTATTTCTTGCTTGGATGATGAAAACATTCTAAATCCAGGAAAAATAAATAGCACAGAATACCATACTCTTTAAACCACATGCTTGACAGAAACGTGCTTTTTCTTCACTCCTATGTTGACATGTGCGTGGGCCAAAAACTCTAACGGCTTTCTGTCTAACTTTTAAAAATAATTAGTCCAGGGGGGATACTTCGCAGTGCGGTCAAATGCTGGCTGTGTTTTACAGCAGAGCACTGTACGCTTTAAGTATTATGATTACTTTAGAGTGGTCATGTCGAATGACCTTCCTACTTTACATCTTCAACAATACTAGTAGTTTGTTCTTCTTAGACGTCTGCTAAGTGTTTTGCCACAGAGGATGGGGAATTGTTGGCTGTTTAAGAATAGTTGCATTTAGGAAGTGAGTGCTTTTCTCCCCATGTTTTTCTTTTTGGAGCTTTGTCTGCAGCCTAGTCTTGGATCAGCATATGATGGCCTGTCCGATGGGTTTCCTCGGGGCAAGGCACCTATGAAAAAGGTTTCTTACTTGGCAAGGATCAGTAGTCCATGGGACAGTGGAGGAATTTGCAAAATTCATGCAGTTTGGAGGCTCTTTTCTCTCTCATTGTGCTGTTGCCTCTTTGGGTAGTTTTACTTTTATTCTGTCAGTCACACATATGACAACTGTAATTTTCCATGGAAATTCTGTTCTTTCTCGAATATTTTCCCCTAAGATACAACAGGTGGTTAATACTTCTCAAATCCCTTATCTAGAATTATTAACTACAATGGTTAAGCCTGGAAACTTTTCTACCTCAATAGAGACAATTTGGTACATATGAGGAAACAACACCCAAGTGGAAAAGAGAGTAAGGCATGCATACACAGGATAGGGGAAAAGCCTCAGGGATACATGTAGGGCCAACTTTTGTGAGCACGTAGCCTGGACACCAAACATATAGAATCAATGGTAAGATATGATATCCCCCAAGAGGAAAAATTACAATGCAAAATGTGGGATGGATACACCCATCTTTACCATACATAGGAGCTCATGTTGGTGTGTTAGGATGCATAAAGAGTACCTTAACAATGTCTGCTTTCTGCAGAGATATTGAGACATGGGACCCTCTTGCAAAGAAGGGAACTGTATAAAAGCATGTGTCGCATATTTGAAAGAATGGTTCGGTTTTAATATTGTTGTCCTTAAAGTGTTAAACCCGATTCTATTACTTTGGAAATTTGTAACTGCCGGTAGCTGCCAACTGACATAAGTGCTGCAAGAGTCATATGTGTGTGGCTGAATATTTAGCTAAACCTAAAAAAAAAATGCTAAACTCTGTGCCTAGAATAAGATTATGTAGAGGATGAGAAAGCATATTTGGGGAAGCATAAACCGGCACAATGGTGTCTTTTATGATATATTCCTTAAACTATGATGTATTTCTTAAAAGTCAAAATTAGGACCCATTAATAAAGCTGTTCATGTGTGCCTGGTGGAAAAAACTCTGTTAAAGTAAAATAAAGACATCTTGAGCTATCTGGGGTCCCTTGAGTACAATCCATCTGGTGCCCAGAGCTTTCCTTGTGTCAGTGCCACTTCCCATCTCAGGACCTGAACCCAAGCCCAAACTGAACCCAGGCACTCTTCCTTCTACTTTATTTTGGTGACCCTGTATGTTTAGCATCCTATTCCCAGCCTCAGCCCAATTCACCAAAAATGACTTCAAAATGGCGTCTAACATCAGACATACAGCATCGCCATTTGATAGCTACATGTTGCTCCTCACCGCCTTAGAACGGCTGCAGAGACAGTCTGAGAGTTTTGTATATTCCCAGCCCTTAAAAATGTGTAGTAGGTTCCTATCATTTTAAAAATAAAGCTATGATCCATCTCAGAACTTACTGGGCATTATCATAGAACACTCTTAACAGTAATAAAATTAAAAAGCTAAATGCCATTTTTGAACAATAAAGCAGCATGAAGTCATAGGATTACTGTGGTAGAGCCTCTTAGTTTCAAAAGGATAAACTGAAAACACTCTCTTACATGCTCAGGAATACCCTCAAATAAAGAGAAGAGTCAAAAAGAAAAGAAACATTGAAAAGCTCTATCAGAAAGGATTTCCCATTCCCAGCTAATATTTTGAAATGGGTATGTCCTTGTGTGAAGTTGTCTCAGGCAGAATAAGAATTTTGCAATATTCCTGGGCTCAACCCACTAGACATGGTCAGAGTTTTGGGGCTGCAGAAGTCAGAATATATGAAGACATTGTCATTGCCAAAAGCAGGCAAAAACAGTGTCCCATTAAAGAATACTTAATGGTTTCATGGAAAGAAACATGAAAGGCAAAGAAAGCCCATAGGTAATAAAGGGATTTTAATAATGATAACTCCATGTTCAGTAAAAGGGAGGCAGGAACTGATGATACGGGGCAGCAGGTAAAGTTATACCATTCATGATACCTGAGTTTGATTGCAGGGATCCATGTGTTAGAGTGACTCCCGCAAGTTATCCTCTGACCTACACATAGTGCTATGACCCCTACATGCCCATACTATACACACACAACAAATCATTCATTTTCATAGTTGCTGTATTCACAACATTAAAACATATTTTGTGCATAAACTGAAGAATGGGTAACAAAGATCTGATACCGAGACACAATGAAATTGCATTCAACTGTAAAGAAAGAAGGAATGTGCCAGTAAATAGAAAGTAATGAAAAATATTATACTGAATGAGGCCAACTAGACCCAGAAGACAGACATCAAATGTTCTTGCTCTTAGGATTAAACTATCAGATCTGTGTGTTTAGCTTGGTATAGCTGTAGAATCCAAGAAACTAGAAAGGGGCTAGTTTGTGAAGATGGAAAGAAAGAGATTGAAAGGAAGATGGGAGAGCAGAACTCAGGTAATAAGAAAGGGAGACATGGAGAGAGAGGTTTGAGTGAGGAGATGAGTAGGAGTGTCGGGCAGATGTTGGACTCAGGAAAGTGATGCTTAAGTCATATGGAGACCCATTATATATATGATAGTATAATTATAGTTATCCTATACTGACTTCCAACCAGACACCATAGCCATGAGTTGTCAAATAAAAAGCCCAATGTTAGGTTTGTGACACCTCCCCAGAATTTCTGGTTAGGTGTCTCTTGTAAATCCACAAACAATGCAGTATCTTGCTCACGATCACTCAAAAGAATTCAATGCTATGGCGCAATTGCTGAGGACACCACATACTTCATCACAGGACCAGGAGATGCCAAGTGGATTCTGATTGGAAAGTTTTCCTAGTACCAGAAGATTGTATGTAGTTTGTTGGTGGAAAGATGACAACAGTCTCAACTAGCCGTGAACTCTGTGAGCTAGAGCAATGACTGGTATGGCAAGACAAAGCCATGCAGTTGGGCACAGTGGTATATGCCTTTAATACCTGCAACTAGGAGACAGATGCAGGCGAATTTCTGTGATGTTTAGTTTCGCAGTGAAGCTGTCATAAATAATAAATAAACCATAAAAATAAACAAACAAACCAACAAAGGATATATCCATAGGTGCACTAGCAGCACAAATGCTACAAGAGTGATACTTTCTGATGGATTTAAGGCCCATTTCTCAGAAAGAAACACATGCTTGATACAGGAAACCTGGCTAAGAACTCATGATGCAAAGCTCACAGGTTCCAGTGTTGAACGTAGTGACATTATTTTGTTAACCAGACATAGTATCATAATGATCTCTAAAACAAAGTAGATCTGGTGGGGTGGGAGTTAAGGGGGCTCATCACTAAGGCTAACAACCTGAATCCAGTCCCCAGAAATAACATGGTGGAAGAATACCAACTCTTACACAATAAGTAAGTATGTAAGAAAATAAATAAATAATAAATAGATGATAGATAGATAGATAGATGAATGTATCTTTAAATGAAACAATTAAACAGCTGAAAATGTACCTAGAATTGTGGAGTGTGGGAAGATAGTCATATTATTTTCTTCTAGGTAAACACAGCCTCCAAGCTGCTGAAGAAAACATCAGTAAAGACTAAATCATCCTTCCTGTGTTTAGACTCTGGTTCTTGATTCACAACCTTTAGCAGATACCAAGGTGCCTATTCATTTATTGAATACAGTATTTTCCCTGATATGCTATCAGTGCAAAGACGATCTTGTAGATCCTAGTTAGTGAAATATGATGCTACCCTGTAATGGATCCTGCTCTATAATGGTAATATACATTTTACTGTGTATTTAATTATTTTAATCCAAGATTCTTATGCTGGGATATAACATTTGATGGCTGGCTAAAGCGTCTTTATCTTTATTTAAGCTTGTCTGTTGGAAAGGATTGATTTAAGACCTTGGCCACACAATAGATTTGCAGGGAAAACCTGAATAAATTTTCAGCGAGAAGATTCCGATCCTAGTGAGCTCAGTAAAATTAGTCTTTTCTGCGGTCTTGGGACCACAGTGGTTTGGAATGTTTGTTTGTTTGTTCTGTTTTTTTCTAAAATGCAATGCCTTTCTAGTGACTAAACTGTATAACAAGGTTAAGAAACACTGAAGTAATCCTTGTAGTGGAGGATCTAAAATAATGCGAACTTCTCAGTAGAAATTTGAGAGTTATATCAAAGCCAAGGCTTTTTGAAATTTTCAAGTGAAATGTTGCAACCGACTTTGCTTTTCCTAAACTTTCTTCATTAAAAAAAATCACATGGACATACTGTATATCTCAAAAAAGCATATCATTGTAGCTTTTATTATTTTTTATAATTTTATATTGCCTTGGTAAACACAACATACTACTTCAAGATATAACTCAATTCTTAATGCCTCTACCATAGAATTACATCACATTGTTTCTTTATGAAGGGGAAATTGGTTATGCATGGAAAAAAATCATTCAGAGGAACAGCGTCATATAAGTCTCTAAATTTCCAATTAGGAAATTCCAGAATAAGGTGCTGATCAGTGTTCTGTTACCATAATGACACTGTATCATTTTAATAATATGACCATTGCAATCAGCCTATTAATATTTCTTAAAAATTAAACTGAAACTTATAATAGTGTGACTAATAACATCATTAACAAGGTTTTGAATTGATTATTTGGGGCTACCCAGCTTTCCCAGGAGCAGGGCTTAATTCACTGCAACTTCAGTCATCATTGAGAGGCACAAGGCCTGCTGAACGTGGAGTCACCGTTTGATTTCTAGCTCAACCTATGTTGGGTGTAATTTACAATACAGTAATGAGTGTTCTTACTTCCCATGCTTTCACAAGCCTCTGTTCTTACTGAAGGACAAATGTTTCTAGAAAATGCATTTAATGTGCATTAGCATATTTCTGCAAAAACACACGTGTTTAGCTAATGGCTGTTCTTTATCTAGCGAGCATTTATATTTCTTAAAAGGAGAGGGAGAAGGATGATACATTAAATAATACATCACTGATGACATTTTATTTATATAACTGTAATAAAATCAGGATAATTTTATCCTGAACTTGTTACTTAAACATGCACATTATTTCTATAATGTGTGCAGAATAGTAAAACTTAAATAGAGCTACTACATGCTTACAAATACTATGTCTGCTTCCAGTATAGCGGCCCATTACACTTCTAGTACATTTGTATTTTCTTAAGAGCACATAATTTTATTTAGGATAGAAAAATTATAAACAGGATTAAATATAAACAAAACTAAATAAACATATTGCTAATTTTTACTGTGTCTGTAAAAACTGCTTAGCTCTTTTCATTTGTGCTATTTACTCAGAAATTTTTAAATTAAAAGAAACACAAGTTAAAAAAAAATAAGCCTGAAGTTGGTGGGAAAAGGTCATGTAACAATCTCTACTTGTGAAAGTGGATTCCTAACATGTCCAATATGATTTCTCTGATAACGACATGCGTTTTTCTTCCTTCCCAGTGTCACTGCTAACCAGGCATACCTCACTGTACTTGGTGCTCCATTTGGGTTTTAGAAATGTATTACAATGTGACCACAGGTCATAATTTGGCTTTCATCATTATCTTCTGATAGTTCCTCAGGTAGAGAAGGAATGTGACCACAAATGCTTTAAAAATGCTCTTTGCATTCAGACTTTCTACTTCTACCATAATTTTGGCAATAAAAAGACGAAGACCGCTGTGTTCAACAACATTGTTATGAATGTTGTAGAATTTCTGTGCTATTTCCTTTCCTAGCCATGAATCTAGCTAATCTCTTACTCACATTTCTGTCCCTTTCCTCCCAAACCAGTTCTCTTGGTATGCTACTTCTTCACACCTCCGTTTCATGTATTTTTCTCTTATTTGTTTGTCTCTTACCAAAGCTTCCTGCATTTTTGTGTTTTTAAAATCATATTTCTCAGATATTGTTTTCATTCAAATTTCATTGTTTATAATAGAACTATGAGTTGGTTTTGGCATTCATAGAATACAGAATACAATGTTTCCTTATTCTAGTATTTAGATTTTTCACTAAATCATATTTTGTTTGAATCATATGGTTGGTTTTATTATGACTGAATTATTCTTTGGATGCCTAAGTTGTCTCCTTCATCCAAAGGTGTTCACCAGACATTTGACTCACATTTAAATTCTCTGCAATCAACACATATTTAAAAAAGAAATTCCTTATCATTCATCAACAACTTGTGAATGGAAGATAGTGTTCTGCAAAAAAGTATGGATCTTGTTGAAAAATAGGAAAAACACAGGCTTTGAGGGCTAGAATGCTCCTCATTTATAGTATATTCAATAAATAATCTATATTTCCAGTACCTTTACATGTAAAGCAGGCCTAACTCAGTACAGGATATCCTGGTTTCTTCTTATTCTTGCATATCAGACTTCTTTAGGTTATAGGAACACATCTTACTCCTTATGTGCAGTTGGCAGTTGTGCTTAATCTTATCCTGCCCGTATGTAGTAGGGGAATATTTTCTCCCTGAAATAGGCAATGTACCAAAAATGTAGCCTAATAAATCTGTAGGCAAGATGCCATTGAACTAAAGGTGAAGAATTCCTTAATGATCTTAATCAAGAGAGCTTATCTGTATGCTCAGTGAACTTTAATGTAAAAGCCATAATTGCAAGCAGTGGGTGTGATGATTGGGGAATGTTCCTATCCAGATGAAGCCTGGAGCCAATTTGCCCAGATTGGCAGCCTGCTAGATTCTACTTTGCAAAAACTCAGTAGAGAGTTTGACATGGTCTAGAATACAGCTAAAAATGAATGGGCAAGGAGATATGCTCTAGATAATTTAGACAATCTATAGAAAGTGTTTTTTCTGAGCTTACAATATATGATATGAATTAACATGCACACATATATATTCAAATTCTCCAATATTCAATAAATAATACTTATTGACTGATAAATGTTTTTATGTTTAAAGAAAGCTTACTGAGGTTAAGTGTATTATTCAAATGGCTGTATCTTTTCCAAAAACAGTTGAAATCAAACGCTGTCTGCCTAGCTGAGATCTGTGTTTGTTATGACTTGTTTGATGACTGTTTCCTATAACATTGTTGTGAGATTGTGGGAGAATAAAATACTTCCATGTTCTGTTGCTTTGTGAGTTGAAATAGCTCAACTACTATGTGTTTTTAATTCTAATCTACTGCCTGTGTGTAACATTTTGTTACAATCAATTTTTCAACGTCTATTTTAGCTGATTCTCATGACAGGATGCAAGTATGGTATGAGCACTCTACAATTCTTTATTATGCTAACAGACCAGAAGCCTGGGCCCAGAGGAATAAACCTGGGCATTATATATTCAGGGTATCATGTGTAAACGTTTGTCGGTCTGCATACCTTTCCAAACATTTTGGGGAAAGTATCTGCTTTAATGTGCATTTGGACAAATTTAATTATTGTGGTTGTAAAAATAAGGTTTGGAGCCATGTTTGCATAACTGAAATTTCTGCCTTTCTATCTTTTCTCGACTGCTTCCAGCTCCTGGGGACTCCTTTGTGCTTTGTGACATATCTTCCTATTTGTCCCCCAAACAGAATATGAAGATGTCTCATCAAATTTCCTCTGTGCATCTACAATTTCATTCATCTCTGACCTTCTGGTCCTGACTTGAAGGGTTTTGAGGCTAGTTAGGTAAGGCTCCCTCAGATAGCCTTTCACTCTCCAAGTCCGCTGTGTCTTACCGTTTCACTTATCATTGATATACTGTCCTGTCACAAGGCTAGTAATCTAGGTGGCTCCTTAGCACTCTGTCCAACACAACTTCTGCTACTCAACTTGCTGGAAAGATGAATGCTATGACTGTAGTATAGTAGCATGTTGGTGACAAATGCATATTTTTCTGGCACATTGTTACTGGGTCACCCACACTGATCGCTTTAAGGAAGAGTCTCTGAGCTGAGCTATTACCCCACCCTTTCTTAGCAGAAACTTTAAAGATGTCTGTGTATTTAGAGTTATTTCCCAGTGCTGCCAAATAATATATCCCATCTAGGCTCATTTTGTCAACATAGGTCCAGGAATGAAGAAGACACATGAAGAAGACCTGTATCAGTTTTACAAAATACAACATGAGCAAGAAATATGGAGTATTAGCTTTCTCATCAAAAACTATAAGTTTGCTGATATGGAAACTTGTACTTAAGAGTGAATGATTGCTGCAAATCATATATAAGTAAAATGTTGTCATTAGCTTTGCCGCTAGTATACAGCTGGTAAAATGAATATTGGAGGTTGGTTGATAAAGTGATAACTGGTGTGTAACAAGAAATCTAAAGATGTATGCACTATTGTATGTAAACTGTGGATATAGTAGCAGTATCAATTTTCTCACAGAGGGTTTTGCATGACACCTCTATCTCAGTAACTGGGGTAGGGACTAGAGAGATGGCTCAGCAATTAAAAAGCACTTCTCCTATAATTCAGTTCCCAGCACATGCATTGGGGAGCTTGCAACCACCTATAACTCCAATTTCAGGGAATATGATGCTAACTTCTGTTTTCCATGGGTAACTGCATAGATACAGTGCACATACACACAAATTGACAATAAAAACTTTTTTAATTGCTGAGTTAGAAAATCTCTTAAAATATTTAGAGTATATCTCTATGTTTACAGAGCTTACGCTATAGTTTTGGACCTAAAAGCACTAATTCTTTTTTCTAAATAATAAATAATTTAAGAAGAATAGTAACAATGAGAACATAAAATATTAGTTCTTTCTAGTATGATCAATATCCCGCTACACAGTTGAGGTTTCTAATATTGATTGCCACAATAGCTTCTCTATGCCTATAGATTCAGTTTGTATTTCAGTCACATGACTTTACTACAAAGCCCAAAGTTTTACTTCATGCTTCTCTACCTTCCTATCTCCATTACCCAGAGACTTACAAAAAAGAATACTTCTCAAAGGCAGATTTAAAATGAAGATTAAGCTTATGCTTTTACTGTGCTCTAGTTAATGATTTGTGATTTCAGAAAAAAAGTTGTTTTAAAAGTATTAAATCTTCAGAACAATGTTCATGGCTTAGAGTCATATATGTGGATGTCACAGAGGAAGGTTCGAGTACCATGCCCCTTTTCTCCTATCTGCAGTGTTGTCCTTAAATTAATTCTCAAATTCTTTTCTCACCCATCATTAAAATAAGCCATACTAAATTCTCTCACTATATCCCTTCTTCCCCCTTTTTCCCCTTTATCACAAATAGTCTCATTTATGTGCATCGGGTTTTGTTGAAATCTGAAACATCTTTTGACACTCACATCTCAAGTCCTTTCCCTCTACCACTCTAAACATCTCAGTTTCCTTTGAGCTCTGTAGCTTGGGCTGTAGCCTCTCATGCTTTGAGAAGCATCTGGTTAAGGGGGGATATGTGACCATTTGGAAGCTCTCAGCACCAATTCTCCTCATTTCCTGATTAACTAGATGCCTGGGGAGGGGGCAATCCATATGCTCCCAATTGTCAAGAAACCACAACCTCTGAGATGTCTTGACGTTATCTCTTGCACTGCTCAATTTGATTCTGAGTCCATGATGCTTCTACTATGTCTCTTTTTGATCCTGAGACCTGATCTCACTGACACTTCATTCTACACACTTCCTTTCTTCTCTCTCTGACTTCCAGGAGATTTCTTTCACTGGATACAGGCTTGAAAACAATCTTAGCATTGCAAGGCTCTGGATCTATAGTTGTCCTTGATTTGGATTTATCTTGTTATACGACAGAGCACAATTTAAATGGGGAAATCTGAAGAAAAACAATTTGCTGGTGTGAAATGGTATGCCACCCTTTGTAGTGTACTAAATCTCAAAGGCATCCCACTCTTTCATGTCCTGGGACTTGAACACTGTCTTTGCAAAGCTTACCAACACTATGTATCCTAAATGCATTTAGTAGCTATAACTTAACAGTGCCTTTAATTATCAGCTGGAATGTAGCAAGTGCCACAGTGTTCATGCTCAAATTCATGGCCCACACGATCAAGGGAAGTGATGCTATTAATTGGTATGTGTCAAAGAGAAGCCACAAAGTAAGTACTTAAGTGAAACTGTGGAACTACCAAATACCATTTTGAGAAGAAGAAGAAGAAGAAGAAGAAGAAGAAGAAGAAGAAGAAGAAGAAGAAGAAGAAGAAGAAGAAGAAGAACAAGAACAAGAACAAGAACAAGAAGAACAAGAACAAGAAGAACAAGAAGAAGAAGAACAAGAACAAGAACAACAAGAACAAGAAGAAGAACAACAAGAAGAACAAGAACAAGAAGAAGAAAGAAAGAAACCTTACAAAAACTTCAATAAACTATACATTATTATTAATTTTCTGCTCAATAGCTATTGATGTTAATCTCTTACTGTACCTAACATAAACTTTATTGTAGGTATATACATATTATAGAAACACATAACATATATTGGTGTGGATGGAGAGTAGCTTCAGACATCGATAGGCATTCACGAGACATAAATCCACAGACTAGGGTGGAGGGGACTGCTGTAATCATTTTTCTCAGTTTAACTAGTGATGTAGGAGGTCCTTCTGTCTATGTGTTGCTTTTATTGGTTAATGAATAAAGAAACCACCTTGGCCTAGTTGATAGGGCAGAACTTAGGTAGGCAGGGAAGACAGAACAGAATGCTGGGAGGAAGAAAGGCAGAGTAAGAGAGAGAGACACCATGGAGCCGCCAGAATCAGACATGCCAATTCCTTCCTGGTAGGCCACTGCCACATAGCATTACATAGAATAATAGAAATGGGTTAAATCAAGGTGTAAGAATTAGCCAATAAGATGTTAGAGCTAATAGGCCAAACAGTGATTTGATGAACACAGTTTCTGTGTGGTTATTTCAGGTGTAAGCTAGCTGGGCAGCCAAGATGAACAAGCAGGCCCTCTCCTTGCAACAATTAGGGCTCCCTCCCAAAGGTGGCATTTAGTCAACATACCCTAGCTACAGTACCGACTTGGTCCATATGATGCACCCCCCTTTTGTCTCAACACTGAAGCGTCTAAAAATCCTGCTTTGGTGATCTAGAGGACTGATAATACACTTGTCAAACTCTCAGTTCAGTGTGCTTTGCACATAGTCAGTGCTCATTAAATGAAACCCGCTTGCTCTGCTCTTGTTTACAGTCTCTATGACAGTTATTTGCTTCACTTGATCCTCACCATCTGACTGTCTCCCAGGCTACAAAAACATGACTTTAACTGCTTTGAAAGTATGGTTAGACTTATCATTCTCACTCTGTAACACACTATGTGGTTCCATGTTTTATATTATCAGATTAAAATTTAAAAGTAAATGTGATAAGAACTGAGTAGTGTGTGCCTGTGTGTGTGCATGTGTGTATGTGTGCGTGTGTGCATGTGTGTATGTGTGTGTGTGCATGTGTGTGTGTGGAAGTGCAAGACCTGGCTTTTACCATCTTAGAATGTACAGTGTCCTAGGGATTGTAGGGTGATAATGAAACAAATAAAGTATCACTGACTAGGTTAAGAAAATGGGTTTCATTGAAGTACAGATCAAAGCTGTGTTCAAAAAAGGATGCTTTTTAATCAAATGCCTGGATTTGGAATATAGCTGAATGAAAAAGCAAGCTTGTGTTCAGTTTGTGCAAAGGCCTGGCTTTGATCTCCAGCACGCTCCTTACACTTTCTAAACCAAACACATCATAAAACGCATAATCAAACAGTAACAGTATTTCTGAGAACCAATAAAATTTCAGACACAATAAAGGTTCGTGCAACAAAAGTTATGAAGTAGCGGCTTTTGTTTACCCTTTGTTACTGGAAGAAATATGTCTGCTTCTGGCATGGCTTGATCTAGGATATCTGCTATTGTACTTAGCACTCTTTCTATGGCTATGGTTGTTCCTGAGTGAATTTACTGTTAGAAGGGAATTTCCGAAGGGCAGGAAATATAAGCAAACAATAAACTACCTAACCAGAAGGAGAAGGCCACTAGCATTGATAAGGCCACTAACATTGGGATAGTTGATGATTGATTCAGCTTGAGTTACATACATATCTCTGAAATTATTGCAGTGGTCCGATGGAGGAGGGGTGATGAGGCTTTTTGTCTGATCTAGGAGATATACTGAGGCACATTTTTGGGCCCCATGATCAGAAGTCACTCTTTTCAGAAACCTATTGGAAAATATGTGATGATGACACTTACTTTTCTATCATTCAGGGCCTCTATCACATCTCAAAGAGTAGACAACAATAAGAGTGGTATCGTTGTGAAACTATTAGAAACTCACTAGATAAATACTTAATTCTGTACAGCTGAATAAAAACTACTCTGATATTGATCAATAAAAAAACTTACATAAGATGACTCAGTGGAGAACAGAATGGTTGCCCACTGCAATGGATAAAGACCTCAGTTCCTATTTTATGTTAAAAAAAAAACAGATGAGGACAAGTATTTGTTTAGCTCTACTGCTAAAAGAATAGGAGGATGTCTGTAGCTATCAGGCCATCAAGCTAACACCAGTTCAATGAGAGATGCTACTATCTCAAAGTACTAAGGGGGAGAGATGCAAATTGGCATCCCCAATTTCTTTTTCTGATATCCTTGAGTGGGTGCACAGATCTGTGCTTCCGCCCACATGGGCACAAATACCATACATACATATATTACACTTGCACACATATATATATACTCATATGCTTACACAAATGTAAATTTTAATCTTAACTTTATTATTTATTGATCGCTTATCTTTGGCCACTTTATTTAACTATTCAGAAACTCAGTTTGTCTGTAGGTTATGGATAATAATTTAAAGAAATAATCGAGAGTCATTTGAGTAAGAAATTACTCTGCTTCACACACCTCTTCTGACTGTCTCTTGTTATTTTTTAACTCCCAGCATAGTTATTCTTAATCTAGGGCATGGCATTATCCAAGTAGGAAGCTATCTTCAGTTCACACAACATCATCCTGTCTTCTGGTGGCTCCTGAATATCTGAAATATTTGTAGAGCACAGAGCAGGTGGAGAATTATTGTCAAAACTCAGACTTTTCTTTTTCTTCTGAATAATTGTAACTGTAGTCTCTACATGCTACCCTTTGATAGAAATATCAGAAAGAAAAGGAGAAAGAATATATAATTTACTTACAATGTCTAAATTTGCTGTTACATTCACAGATCACCATGTATTCATGATCTACCCAAGATTTTTACACCTTAGTCTGATACAGGTATCTAAATTTTTTCATTTTTATATGCAAATGGAATTTAGCTTTACAAGAAATCCTTTGTAGGAGTAGTTTTTTTTAAATGTATACTTATTGGGGATTTATTTTGAATAACTTCCTTATTAAAAGTGCTTGAGACTTTTTTTCAAGCAACCTAGAACAATTGTCCATGACACTCATTCTTACCTTACATAGTGAACACTTAAAATATTTCATACAATTAACAATTTGAAAGAAATGGAGGTTTCAGTGATAAAGAATATGAAATGATGACTGTCACCATGAAAGATCTGCTGGCTCTCATAGTCAAATAATACCGTATTTGTAATATGAATTCTTTTCTCTTTCTTACAAAATTTTTATATTAATTTTCCCTATTTTCATTAACTTCTGGAGCCTATATATTATTAACTTACCCAAGATTCTCTTCAAGTATAGGGGAAAATATAATAATACAGTATAATATAACCAGAGAAGAGTTTATATCAATCAGTCACATTGGTAAATATCTCATTTTCAAAAAATAATTTTATGATTCTTGTGGTAAATACTTGATGTTTTCAGATATTGTGGAATTATTATAGCATCGTACTATAATTATCTTTAATAAGTTAAAATTATATTTTAAAGGAAAACTATCAACTTTTTAAAATTATATGTAAAACTGTTAAATTCTTTTCTCATAATCTATGAAAGTTTAATTTAAATCTCTTAAACACAAAGCTCGCTAAACAGACATCCCAAATACAAGGGCCAGATCATGTTAATTTCAGAAGTTCACGGAATCTCATTTTGGTAGACACGCATCATCTGCGATAATGCCTTGATTAAAGTGACCCCAGAGGGGCAAATGTGCATTGGGGCCTTGGAAATGAGCATATCATCACTTCCAAAGAAGTGAGGCAGTCAGGCCTATCCATCATGTCTTCTCTTTTCACTCACATAGTGTTTCAGAGGGAAAACTATGATTATCGGTATTTGTTCATCATCAAGCATAAATGGGAGGGGTAGTCACCAAAAGAGACAAAACCCTTTTCAAGTCAAAATATTGTGCATATCAATAAGATAAAATCTTATATAAGCTAAAATCATTTATCTTAATAATCATAGCAGAGTAATATTTCAAAAAATTATGCCCATTGCCTCATTCAAAATTGTTCAAGAAGGTAACAAATTAGACAAGTGTAAGGGAAATTTAGATACTGGCCAGCTAGTTATTTTTGTTGAACTGCACAGGTTCATTGACTTTAATAGTTATCCACGATAATGCCATCAGATACTGTGTGCAGATTGCTTTTACTGATCCTCTTCCCCCTTTTACCATCATATACTGAATTCGTTCACGTTGCTTTATAGGACAGCCTGTATGAAACCTTTAAAAAATTTAAATTGTGGCAAAGAACACATAATATGATATTTATGAATGATTGCTGGTGATATTAAAAAGCATAGTCAAGAAATGCCTAGACTTGTAAATGATGCTTTACTAGAACATGCTTTTGGTGGGAACTAAGAATCATGACTGAATGTTGATAAACCCTGAATCATGGCTAATAAAGTTAGAACTCAATATGCACTTGATAATGTTTCCCAAAAATCTTTTCTTTTATTATATTTTGCATGCAACCTCAAAACACATCATTCTCAGCAGTACACATTTCAGTTTCTATCTGGACTTGCTAATCCAAGTTTTAATGTAACAGGTTTTAATGTAACTGTCTCTATCTAAAAATGCACGCAAAATGTTAAGCCTAAGTTGTAAGTTGGGAGTGAAATTAATTATGAATGAGAGCCAGTGAAGGACAAAAACACAAAAAGCTGAAAACCGAGTGACATTTTAAGCAGATTTGTTGATTACAGTGCTTTTCTTGCCAATTCTAAGCCCTTAACATGGTAATACTTAAAAAAAAAAAAACGCTTTGAAAAGCTAACAATAGATTTTAGTTCTGCCACTGTCACATCACAGCAAAGTCACACAAACATACAAATAATAAACTGGAGACCCCACTAAAATATTTGCATCTTAGATACCTTCTAAAAAGCTTTATGGGCGCAAAAGATACCACTGCTGCTCCAACACAGGGGCCTTTGATGTTCCCTCATCTTTACATCATAGAAGGAGCTCAAAGGGTTAATTAAAATTTAATGATATCGGCAGTACTTTGAAAAAGTTATGAACTTGGATGAGATCAATCATTTTCTTGGACTGCCTGACTTCAAAGCAGACATTATGCAAAAGGAGGCGGGGGAGAGTGCTCCCATTCTGAGCTGAATTCATAAGCAAGGATTTTCTCATTAGTGGGCTGTACATGGAGGAGATTCCAAGTTCAAACTAAAAGGAGGTGAGATGCCAAAAAGTGGTTAATATCAGTGTTAAGTCTTTGATGCTGATCAGTTTCATCTTTCAATGAACACATTGAGAAGAACATTGCAACACTGACAGGCCCCAGATATGGAAATTTGGGATTAAGAGGACTAAACAGATATTTTTCTTTTTTCTTCTTCCTCTTTATTTCTACCTTGAGAGTCACATTTTGTTTACTCCTATTCAGGAGGAAAAATGAAACCAAACTAATTAACTTGTTTACTCATTTTCCGGGACTGTCTATAAAGTGGCATTTAAAGTGACTAATTTAAACTTTTCTCAACTGTAAACTTTTCCTTGTCTCTCTGGTCTTTTCTTTAAACGTATTCTCCTAACTCTTTCTGTGACATTCATCTGTTTATAAAAGCATACTTTCCTCCCAGTGAAAAGGAAGTCTTTGTCTTTCTCACACTTTACTCTGCTGTATTTGGCCTGTGAGCTTGATCGCTTGAACTAAAGCCACAAATGCAGAAGTCTTTTTTACAAGAATTAAAATTGGACACCAAGACAACCCAAAACATGGCTCTGACTACACCAGTTCAATTCAGTGCATCTCCTGGGGGGGGGGGGGCTGACTCAGAGAATTAAAAGGGGAAGTCATAAACATATTTGAATGGTACAGCTACATATGTTGTGCATCCATGAAAACAAACCATCTAAGTATCTATACATGATGCTCACCTGCTACAGTGTTATAAAAGTAAACCCATCAAAGCAGCCATTTTAGTGAAATAGATAATTTGATATTGTATTTATCACAATGTCTTTTCTCCCCTCACAAGTCTCTTCTAAGACAGAAGGATGGGGCATCATAGACACCCCAATTTTTCAGCGTGTATTTTTTTTTTAGAGAAATAACAACATGATGATGCTGTCATCTCTAAAGAGGCCTTTTCTAAGCATATTTAGAAAAAAATTCTTAGTGTGTTATCATTCTACTCAATAACTATGGAATGGAACTCTGGACTTGAGAAGATCCAATAATTAATACCATCCAGTATACTCCTTCATTTATCTGCTTAAACAATACAGTGCCTCTTTACAAAGCTTGGTAATCCTATAAGTTCGGATGATACTCAGCATGAAAATGCTGCCCTGGGTGACTCTAAGGGCAGAGTTCAAGGGCAGGGAGGCTTTATTGAGAAACTCATTCAAAGAGGAAGTCAAGTACATCTCTGCAGATATGTAGAAAACAGACCATTCAGCTGAAGACATTGACTGACTCACATTTCCATCTTTACCTAATAAAACACATTTGGTAGGGAGATTCAATCATGCACCGTCTCCTCAGAACACCACAACCACATTGATCTTTGTGAATTAAAAATGGTGATTGAGGGCTATGCAGACTTTGACATTCTCCATATTTTCAGAAATTAAATCAAATACTTCCTCTTCACAGTTATTGTTTATCTATGGTTACTCTGAGACTCACTATAAATCAGTACAACATATTCTATCAATTATCCTTCTGTAAATCTATGATATCTTTTCAGAAATCAATCTTTTTCATTTATAAAATTTTATCTTTTCTTTCTTTCTGCATGAACAAATATGCTTAAGTGCCTGTGACCCTTATTATAATAACTTTAATTTCATATCATTAAATTTAAATATTTTAGTTCATCAGATAGCACTTGGGTAAATGATATAATAGGCAAAACAAAACAAAAAACAAAGTAAAACAAAAAACCATAAAATCCCCAGAGATCCTGGATCCAAAGTTTGACACAGCCAAAGATAAACAACATATGTAATTATATCATGTAGAGAGTCAGATTGCATAAGAACTTGACATTTTTGCAAACATCTGAAGGTAGTAAAGAAGTAAGCAAAATGAACATTCAAGAATGAGAATTTTATAGCAAAATAGCCATACAGAGACCCAAAGAGAGGATGCTGATACATTCTACTTTAATAAGTCCCTGCAGCATAGGAGGTAAAAATACTATACTCCCAAAACTCACATCCAAATCACAATTTAGTGCACCTATTACAGAATTATTTGCTATTAGTCTTGTTTCATTCTTTTTATAAGAAAAAAGTCTTATCTTCCCATCCACAAGTTTCCTTGTTACCTACTTGACTTTGATTTTTCTCTTTCTTTTATAGATAGCTTCTTAACATTTATCATGAGTAAAATGTAAAGTATAAGAATGCTTCTTAACTCTTTATTCTTGTAGAGTGTCAACATAAAACAATACCAAGAAATACTTCAAGCAGAAACTTTTGTTGATGATGTAACTGTTAACAACATCTTTATCCAAAAAATCTTGAAGGGTCTGATAATTATTTATTATACATATATTCCTGATCCTATTTGAAGCCTAAGTATTCTGGGGCTCATTTCAAATTCCTATTGACTACAATTGTTTTTCTAATCAAAATTAAAAAGTTATTAAATTAGGTAGCATCAGATTTATGCTTTAGATGTGGGAGACTTTTGATTTAACTATTATTAAAATTTTTGGTTTATTTGTATGTTGCAACTTAGCTACTGGAATTACTTGCCTCTACCTTGAACAGGATGTAGTAGAAGCCTCTATCTCTTTCACTTTATTAAGCAGGGTCTGTCAATAATGATCTTACTTTTCACTCAGAATAAATTATCTGAGTGCTTTTGAAGCAACTTTGTTAATACTACTTGACACTGTATATTTCATGATAAAAGGTGCTTCAGTACTGACCATTTATGGTTCTCTTCCAATTTCACAGTAGGATGCTTCCTTAGTTTGCATGTAAGTCTTTTGCCATAATTAAACAAAAAAATAACAGTATTTTGATTTTATTTTAAGTTTTTTTTTTTTTTTTTACTCAGAAAGGAAAAGTGTGAGAAGCTTATTCCACTTGGGATAACCAAAATTAGAAGACAAAATGAAATCTGTAGCTTAAATCAATTCTTTGAAATAGGGGCCAGATTTTCATGCCTGACACCTATTATCAAGGACATGCAAAAAGGTCATTGGTTTTCAAAATAAAGATGTAAGTCAAAGATGAAATGTATCTTAATCTTGTAACTTGACGGCCAGGTAAGATTCCTGAAGGTGATCATTAGAGGCAGGTCCTATGATTGAAGCATCGAGCTTAGTGAGTCAAACCAGAGATGATGGGAGCGCAATCAGGGGAGGAGAGATCAATCAGGAAAGACAGAGGAAATGAGGCGCAAAAAGTCCTCCTAAAAAGAAATAAGGGCTTTAAATTCATCAGCCTCAATGAGCAGTGAAAAAATAGAGGGGGGTGATTAAAAAGAACAAGGAAGGAAGACCAAAAGAAGGGGCCTTTGGGTAGAGAAAAGAAGCAGAAAGTTAGATTTGTGCCAGTACCTGCTAACTTTCATATATAAAAGCATATATGAGGTTAAAAGGAAGTATATCTTTATTGAACCCAATAGGAAGAACTTGGCAATTGGTAGCTGCATCTAAGTTTTCTGTATACAGATCCTGTTTATGCCATGTAACAGTGATGTTCATGGTCAATGTTTGGCGTTGAAACTCTCATTATGTTTCTGGAATGTGGTAAATGTATTTAACTTGGTTTGTGATGATGAATCCAGAAGTAAAGTTTCATTATGGAACCTAGAACATAACAAGCAGTCTGAGATGCATCAGTAAACCTATTTCAAGCTAACAATATGTTTAAAGAGGTTTATGCTATGAATTTCTGTAATTTCCTTTCCTTTTTTTCCATATTCTTTTATTTTTTTCCATTCAAAAAAATTTGAATTTCCTCCCCTTCTCCAAGTCCCCTCCTGCTCCCCCACCCCCCGCTGCTTCCTTAAAAGAGGGCATGGTGCCCTGCCCTGTGGGAAGTCCAAGGCCCTCCTCCCTCCATCCTGGCCTAGGAAGGTGTGCATCCAAATAGATTAGGTTCCCAAAAAAGATAATACATGCAGAAGAGATAGGTCCTAGTGTCATTGTTGATGGCTTCTCAGTCTGCCCTCATTGGCAGCCACATTTAGAGAGTCCAGTTTGATCATATGCTCTTTCAGTCCCAGTCCAGCTGGATTTGGTGAACTCCCATTAGATCAGGCACACTGTCTCAGTGGGTGGACCAGCCCCTCATGGTCCTAACTTCCTTGCTCATCTTCTCCCACCTTCTGCTCTTCGACTGGACCTTGGGAGCTAAATCCATTGCTCTGATGTGAATGTGGGTCTCTGTCTCTATCTCCATCCATCAGACGAAATTTCTATGGTTGTGATCAAGATATTCATCAATGTGACTATGGGACTATCTGGCACCCTCTCCTCTGCTGCCCAAGGACCTAGCTGGGGACATCCCTGTGGACACCTGGGATCTCCTCTAGAGCCAAGTATCTTGCCAGTCCTAAAATGACTCCAATAATGTAGATATCTTATTTCCTTCTCCAATATCCACCTTTCTTCCATCTCCACCCTCCCAGTCCCCCAAGCTCTCCCCAGTCCTTCCCTTCTCCCCTCTCCTTCCCCCTC